>SSNS01000035.1:2899519-2922019 GCA_006937985.1 Aphyosemion australe
GAGTCAGAGGACTCCAAAGCGCTTTATACTACAGTGAATCATTCACACATTCACACACTGATGGTGATGAGCTACAATGTAGCCACAGCTGCCCTGGGACACACTGATAGAGGCGAAGCTGCCAAGCACAGGCGCCACCGATCCCTCTGACCACTGAGTGAATTCTGAGGCATGTTGGTAGTGAAATTCCGACGGGGAAATTCCAAAGGTATTGATGTAAGATTATATTTTTCATGTCAAGTTTGAAAAAAGAGTTTCTTCTTCATCACCTTAACCCAAAATGGTGATTGTCAACTGGTTGGTCATGACCAAGGGGAACCCCAGACCTGAAGCAAGAAGTGACAAAAATTGCAGTTCGCCGCCACAGCAAATCTGGTATGCAAATTGAGCATAGGCCCTGTAATGAGCAGGTGACCTTTCCAGGGTGTACCCCACATCTTTCCTGGTGACTGCTGGAAGAATTACTACAAACTCCCTGCAACCCTTACTTGCAGGAGTGGTTAAAGAGTAAGTCACCCCCTAATAGAATCTTACTCCACCAACATTTCTTAAACAAATGCGCCACAAGAAGTCGTTGTCTAGCGGCGCAGGAGGGCGGGTCTGTGGCAGTGAGTGACACAGACTGCTGGAGGATTTATCTCTACCTCCTTCATCAGAGGACAGAGTGAAGGAAGGAAGGTTTGTTTTCGAGGTGAGCGACCCTGAGCTGTATTGTTTCAAACTGATAGCTCATGAGGTGCTTTGCTATTCCAACTCGCTACAGAGGAGTGGCCAAGCCTGAGACTCGGCTGCTTTTATAGCCCACAGCAGCAGTGCCACTGACATAATACGTCACAGGGTACGTCTTAGCTTTTGCCTGATTTAAAAAAAATGTAGTGCAGAGTTTTAACCTGAAGAGGGCACCACACTGACGGTTTAGGCAGATTATTTAAATTTTAAATAAGATGCACTAAAATGCCAAAATAGTGACTACACATGTCGATAGCACTATTAGACACGCGTATATAGTTTATCAGCAAAAAGAAGTTGATTTAGGGGTAACTTGCGCTTTAAGCAACGTTTTTTGTAATGATCTACTGATAAGGTAATTAGATTTCTAAATTTTGTGCACTTGGATCTCTTTTAATTGCACTATTCCTTTATTTTTAATTAAAACTGCTAATGAAGAAATTGCTTTTTTACCAGAGCTCAGTGATGGGTGTTGGAGACTTAGTGAGTGATGATTCTCAGCTAAAACACATCATTTTTAATTAAGAAGGTGATTTGCAAGAAAAAGAGTCTATTAAAACTGTCTGATACTGAAAAGTTCTGATTATGTCAGCCTTATAACTAATGCTAGAATAAGTGACTGAATAGTTTTAATAAGACATTATTCACTGAGTGGGTACTTGTCAACTTATTTTGAGTCCTTTTGAAATAATATTTCAACTGTTGGATTTATTTTATGTTTGTGCATGAAAGCACAGTTGGATTTGTAGAAACAAGCTGAATTTAATAGAGTGATTAAAAATGCAGCTAAGGGTGGATGATGGATCCCAAAGCCAAACAAGCTAGGAGCCACCAGTCTAAAATTATTAAACAAGAAATAGAAAAGAAGCCAGATGCAGTGACCCCAGAGCTGAGAAGGAAGTGGTTCTGTCTTTGTGAAAGTAAGGGTTCAGTAGTCAGTCAGTAAGGACCATGTTATCAGAGAGAGGAATCAGATATTCCATATAAGTTCAAATAAAACACACAAAACGATAATGTACGATAACATTTTTGTTGGTGTTACATCAAGATGTGGTTATTGTGGTGTCGCGGCTACTGCAGGCAGTCCTTTTTTTGTGATGCATAATAAGTGAGTAAACAACAAATATGAAACGACAGCCACATGTTTTTGTCATATTGCACAGTAGGGTGTATACCACTAGTGTGATCACGATACGATATTATATTGATACATTTGATTGTGATTCGATGTTTGTCGATATCTTAAATTCAGTCATGATACCATTTTGAGTTTTATCAAATTTTAGGATCATCGACTGATATGAAACAATAAAACAAGTGATTAAACACACTCACACGGCAATGTAGAGCTGCAACCCACACAAAATAAAATTAGTGATGTCACGTTATAACGGGATCATTTTCACATTCTTATAAAATAATATGTTTGAACAATCCGATATCACAACCTTACAATATACACGTGTATCACGTTTGCACAATATCATGATATTGTACAAATGTGATAAATGTATTGAATTGTAAGTACATGAACATTATATTGGTAGAACATTAAAATTATCACATTATAACATGATATCACTCTAATTTTATTTTGCATGGGTGACAGCTTTATGTTGCCATCTCAAAATCACAAAATGCAGCTAGATCATCATTCAGCATTTTTATTCTGGAGCTCAGGCATTAAATATGTCAATTAAAATAAAAAATGTGTTTATATAACAAAGACTAATTTCAAAATAAAGACATTATCTAAATAAAAGTGTTTGATAAATAGTTATTTTATCAATTTTTGCATTTTGGATCAATGCCATTGGCTTATCGACCATATAATCAATGTATTGATATAGATCGACGTATTGGTACAGTCCTATTGCATGGGCCTTTAAGAGAATTTTGTTAAAAGCTTTTAATATTTGAGTTATTTTTACATTTTTAGGTGAGATGCAGTTTGAGGACTCTCAAAGTAATAACAATGATATAATCTACATTTTAACTTTTTTATTTAGTTGTTTCAATTCTATCAGTATAACAATATCACAATGTTGCCTGCAGTAAAACATCTTTTTAAGGAATCTGTTACAGTGTAACCTTTTATTGAACGTTTTCTTCAAACTGTACTTTGGCCAATGCAGCCATTTTTTTAATGGCTAAAGGTTACAGCTATCATCTCCAGTAAAGGCTACACTGCTACGTAGAGAAGCTATCCTTTACAATAATGACCATAATCAAGCTTTTCAGAAATTGCAAAGGTGCAGAACCTTCCCTGAGCTCATAAAACCGGGTCAGCGGGATTCCTCCTTAGAAGGTGCTTTTGTAACTTTATCAGCCCACAGGCCTCGATTCAGTAGGTGGTTCTGTCAAACTTTGCTTTTAACAATAATCACTAAAACATTAACAAGTAGGGTCACCTTTTGGAACAATACTGTGAAAAGTAAAGTTTTTTTTTGAGTCTTTTATTTTCAAGAATTGAGTTTTACTTTTAACTTTACTTGTTTTTGGTGAATTTCTGACATCAATATATCTGAGTAACCTTTCAATTTTAATTTCTGAATAAATCTGGTTTTCATACACAAACCAACACACAGGAAGATCCTTCTCAGATTTATTTTAGGTCTTCTGAAAGTATCGTATATAAATTCTTGAGAGCAATTTTAAACTAGTCTATTATAATGGGACATTAGGACCGAGAGCTTAGATAGATGGAAGGAGGACACACACTCGCCCCCAGCATCCCAAGAAGCTGTCACATTGATGCAGTACATTCAGACTAAATGTTCTGAGCGCATTATTCCCTCAGCATTCTTTTTTGTGGTACTGATGTGTAAAAAAATTAAGTGTCTTTTTTATTAGAGAGCAATCACCCAGAGGTTTTTTTTTCATGTGGAAATTTGCACCAGAGGCATCAAATACAGCCTTTTTGATCTTGTGAGCTTTGTGAGTGAGCACCCGGGATTTAGGCCACAGTTTCCTGGATTGTACCTAAAAGCCACCTGTCTGTCTAAACACAGCTGAGTGGTTTAAAATATTAGTTAAAAAAGCGAAGTGTCCATGTGACTGGAATAAAATCTCCTTCTCCTGCTTCATGCTTCAAATAACCCAGAATTTACTCAGTAATAGACCAAAGCGATCATCTGTCCATCAAAGTTTTAAAAAGAAGTCAAAGAAACATTTTCAGTCATGAAAAGCAAAGTTTCCAAATAACTGATCTATAGGAGGATTTGTGTTGTCATCTGTGTCACACACACACGCACACACACACACACACACACACACACACACACACACACACACGCACTGCCACTCTAAACTCAATGAAATTTATATATGGAAGAGTTAAACTACCAAAATAAACGACTAAGAAACATTTGACGCTCTTAACAAATTACACAAAACTTTTTTTATTCTAGTTAAACAGATTAAAAATTAAAGAACCAACTAAATAAGGAAATGGTTACAGAGGGGAATAAATAATCTGACAGTTCAAAAATTATACATTATGCCACATTTTGTAAAATCTTTGATCTACTATAAATTGTATTTATTTATTTAAATAACCATATTTGATTAAAAGAAAGTTAAATTCTTTATTAAAGTCTTCATTAACTATATGATTTGTATGCAAATGTGGTTGAATTTTCATTAAACAGGAACCATATCTGTGACTTTTCCTCACTATTTAACATTTGGGAAGTAAATGAAACATTTTTTAACAAAAAGAAAATCACAAAATCCAACACACTTGAATATTTTCTATGCGTTCAATTATGTATTGTTTATAAATTAGCTAAGCTCTGCATATGGCCTTCTGTTCACTTCTTTAATCTCACAAGCTATCACACTGATGATGACATATCTGGTATGTAAGGTGTCAAAGGGAGACACTCGGGGTTAAGTGTCTTTTCCAGGAGCACTCACGGGCCTGTGGATCAAATTAACAGCCATGAGTCCTGTGACAACCTGCTAACCCATCCTGAGCCAAAACAAATGTTCTCCACATCAGCATGTTAGCACAAAACTCAGCATCAGGGTTTCTCATAATGTGTAGGTTTTATTTTTTATTTCTGATTTACTGTCTTAATGAAATTTACTAATTTTATGACGCTTTATTTATATCTTTCTGCAGGCTTGGTACGATAAAAATGTTCTGGTGCAGCAACACTGGAAAAAAGGCCAACAGCAGACACAAAGCCATCTGTCACTTTACGCAGCATTGTTGGGCTTGCATAGATTCACACATTCTCACAGAATGACTGAAGATTATCCACAAGAGAGCCTCACTGTGATCACTGTTGTGAAGGTATCATCAGGCCTTTTAAATACTAATTAGATTTTGGAGAGTTTTAAAAATCCACTGGAGAAGCATGAACTGTGCGTTTAATCTAGTGTAACGTTACAGAGCCCACATAGACCCAAAACTGGTCTGAAAACTGTAAAATCCATTTCAGATTGATTCCCTACCAATCCCACCGACCAGTGACCTCTTCCGCCTCGTGGATGTTGCCATTATAAAAGCAACCACTCCCATCAGGACTCAGATGTTTCATCAGACGATAAAGGTCACCTCTCAGAACAACTTGATTCTTCTTTGTGGCCACGCTAGCTTGACATGGCAGATGGTTTGCTCTGAAAAATTGTCTGAATCTTAATAATTTTGCTATTTTCACAAGAAGGTAACACTAACCCCGTGTTTCTGAGATGCAGCAGAGCCACCAGCTCCTCTTACAGTAAGGTGAAGAGTTCAGGCCTTTGCTGCTCTGCTTCACAATCAGCTGCTCACTTGTTAAGAATAGAGTGACTCATTTCAGTGCATTCCTTTTAACACATCCTCATTCCCTGTGGTTTTTGCATAACCACTTCATAAATCACCTTTCCAACAAGAGACCTCGTTACTGCAGACCGACTGTAATATTAGCTTTCTAAATTGTTGATGCAGTGTTCTTGCCGACAGCCTTGTTGTCTGGCATTCTCAGTCACCTGAGCAGGAGCTGTTACATATTGCACCATCTTGTGTGTTCATCACACCTCCTGACTGATTCTTCAGAGATTTAAATTCATAAAAACATATATTTATGTGTAATAATTATTTTTTTATCTTCCTGCACCAAGGTGCACAGTTCTACACAGTAAACATGAGCCTGACCTCAATAGTTGAGGGAAGAACACCAGACACCCAGATTTGCAATGCTAATTCTCACCACATGATCCCACGGCATGTCCGTGAAGGACACCCACAATCAGTGTATACTAATTAAAATTGTATTCAGACTTCTCACTGTTTATTTGCCACTGATTTGTATGGTTGGAGACAAAATTACAAGAAAATATGTACATGTTCATTTTACACTGGATAGACATGTACAACACGTACAAGTTACATGTTTTACATGAGGCTTGCTCAAGTGGCGCACTTTGTAACAATCATGCATGATTTAGTAATTTAGTCATCAAGTGTCACCAAGTTTGTTCACAAAAAATCTGGTTTTGTTTTCAGTTTGGTCGACAATTCCTCCCAAAATTGTCTCTCATCTCAAACTCATAAACGTTCAAACTGAGAAAAGTCCTAACACTCATGACCACTCTGAGACTCTTTTCAGTTTGATGTGCACGTTTTTTGAACATATTCAAAATTCTACCAACACAATGTTAAGTCCCTGTAAGATGCAAGGAAATGGAGAATACACACAGAAATTATAAGGCACTTCAAAAACTCCCCATGAACTCTGTCAGTAAGAGCTTTGTTTTCTGGCTTAGCTCCTTCTCCACCACAACAAACCAGTTCAGCGTCCACTTCACTGTAGATGCTTCCCTGATCCACCTGTCAATCTCCCGCTCCCTCCTTCCCTCGCTCAGTCATGAACCATCAACAAAACCCCAGGATACTTAAACTTTTCCACAATGTTGTATAAAAGTTAAAGTTCTGTTCCAAACAAGAAGCATCATGTGAATGTCAAAGTGGACATTTCATTCCCATTTGGATTCAGGAGAATTATAGTAGATTGGTTTGTAGCCCAATGCCTCACACCGTGCAGCAGGAAGGATCTCAGAGCAAATGTCTGAGCTGCCAAGAAAGCTGTAACTGAAGTTCACATCTTCAAAGACGTCAGCTGCAGAAAAGCATTCAAACACGCTGCAACAGTCAATCAAATGTTTGTGCACTTCTCCTCTCCAAGTCTCCTTTTATCACTCGACTAAATTCACTCTGCTCAGCTGAAGTTTCTTCTCTTTTGTTTGTTTGGTTTGTTTATGTCATCACTTTCTGCTCTTCAATCCAGAACATCTGAGAAACAAAACATCCTAAGAATATTTTTCTGGGAAAAGAATATTGTACAGAAGACTGACTTTGTAGCTTTGTAGAAATATTTCAACACATGTTGAAATTCTGTTTAGGAAACAAGATAAAAATAGCATCTGCTGTGTGGTAATTCAGGCTGGAATGATATATGGCTAATGTGGTTAGATGGAGATTTTACATCTCTTACTGTGAAAGGGCCAGCTCTCTTACTGTGAAAGGGCCAGCTCTCTTACTGTGAAAGGGCCAGCTCTATTATTTCATAAAATGGGAATGCAATAATCAACTTTTACAAAGAATATTTCTGAAGAATACTCATCATCTGCTGCTGCCTTACCAGAATTTTAGACTAAAATGTTTATGTTGAGAAATTCAGATGCTGTAGCCATTTTGGACCAATCTTGACAATTTACACAAATAATGGATGAACCTTTTGAATGATAAAATAAATAGCTCAAAAAGGATTTTTGTTTTAATCTTGTGAATGCACAAAACATGAATATACAAGACCTTAGGAGGGGAATAAAAACCATTAGTTCAGGAAATAAAGTGTTAAACGAAGGTTTCTTCAAAGCATCTGAGTGTGAATGATCTACTCAGTTCAAGGGTTTTACTTCCTGTCTAATGTGGTGTTTGTGTTTTTATCTTTTTTATTTTTTTGAGTCTGATGTACTTTGCTGACACCGTTTCCTTGTTTCTGATACTTTGACTCCACAGGGGAATGGCGCTGAGTTGATCTGAGTCCAAACCTTTTTGTTGAGACTTTACGTCTCAGCTGTAATTTTCTCTAATTGGTTGTCTCATCCAGCAGAACCCGGCACTTAACCCCTGAGCGGCCACGTGGTTGAGTCTTATTCACTCAGGTGTTTTGGTTGCCTTGAGAGCACCTGATCTTTGCCACGGACTTTGTGAAATAATATGCTTGTGCCAGTGTAATTTGAGTGGAGCGTCCCCTGCAGCCTGTCACCAGTAACCCTGTAAGACTGGAAGAAGCAGACAGGAAATAATGACTTCAGACTGAGTCCTCGGGATCTTCCTGCTCCCCCTAAACCCGTGGCCTACTTTCAAAGAGACAGAAAATGGTTCTGGGCTTCAAAACAACTTGAACATGACGGAGGAACATCCAAACCTGGTGTTAATAAACTGGATCACTTCAAAGAAAAAGTTTGTTATTGTACTTGTTGGTTTGTGAATGATTGAATATTTTAATACATCACAGCCAACGTGAACCTGAGACTTTATTCTTATGCTCAAAGTTTTTCTGTTTTCTCATTAGTTTCTCGTCAAATATGTGCATATCTTAAGCAAACTTTATAGCTGCTGATGCTGCTGAGTCATCACAATCCACAGAGAAAGGCTGCTGTTTATGAAACAGATATTTGTTGAAATACAAAAGCAGCAGCAAACAATGCTTGGCAGAGTCTGCATCAGCAATAAAGAAATAATAAAAAATAACATTTTTTAATTCAGCTGCACCTTTACAGCTGAGCGAAAAAGGAATCCTCCTCAACATCTGAACCTCTGTCCCTGGTGGGGGAAAACCAGTATAAAGCTGACAGCTGTGGCAGGTTCCACAAGACTGAAAATACAAACCACGAGGAGCTGAATGATTGGGACAATGTGGCATAACACGCCACTGAGTCAGTCAGTTAGAGCTCAGGCTGCAAGTGAGGTTTTCTTCTCACTGATGACAGGTTGATTGGACATTGGACAGACACTGGTTTCCACAAGGACTGTCTTTAAAAGCTTTATTCATTTATTTATGTTATTATTATTTATTATTATTATTATTATTATTATTATTATTATTATTATTATTATTATTATTTTATTAATATTATCTATTATTATTATTATTATATTAATATTATTTATTATTTATTATTTATTATTATTTTATTTTATTGTTATTATTATTATTATTATTATTTTATTTTTTTATTTTTATTTTTTATTATTATTATTATTACTACATTGGAGGTCTTCTTTGTTTAGTTTACATAACAGACCTCCTCTACCTCAAAACAATCCCACCTAACCCTTGTGTAAAACAGTCAGTGTACATAGTGAGAATGTGGTGGTTTTTACAAACACTCTGATCATAAACATCCACTGACTCAGGTCAAAAACATTAAAGAAAACATGGAAAGCTGCACTTTTCTAAGTCAGATGACTCTGAAGCGCTTTACTCTGCATTCATTCATTTACACATTCACACACTGATGGTGCTACATTTCAACTGACAAGAGTCTGGTTAAAGGACAAATTCCTAACCCTTGAGCCGCAGTCCCCAAGCGTCCATCCAAAGTCCTGCTCATTAGACTTCTGCAAAGTGTGACAAAATTAGCTGTAAAGATGCATTCACTCACCTTCCAGCTGATTTAGCATCAAATAAATGTTTAAATTAAAGAATGCAAATGAGACAGTGGCAAAGCAAATGAAAACTACAGAGATGAACATTAACAGCAAAAATCTATTACAGGCTGCATGTCACAAACATTCTGTTTGCTAACTGGCCTCTAAACAGATTGATTTTTTTTAGAAAAAGTGTGACAGTTAAACTCTTGGTCATCCTGTGTGATTTGTGGGGGATTATGGAAGTTGAACACAGGATTTTTATAAATATTAATGAGATCTTCAAAAGAAAAATGGGTTGCGATTTCTTTCTATGTAGAACACATGAAAATATTTACACTTCACTGGACTTCAGAAACAATTATCTGGACCATTAAGTGTTCCTTTACTGGCTCTTAAAATCCCAGTCCCAGACTCACCTGTGTGTAGATTTCATTTCTACCAGTGATGCACCAGAGAGCTGCTTCAACTAATTACAGGTTACTGGAAACAGGATATGTTAAGTGTTTACATAGATAGTAGACGCTCTCATGGGTCTGTGCACACACTCTCATGCTGGGATTGAAGCTCAAGAACACACACACACACACACACACACACACACACACACACACACACACACACACACACACACACACACACACACACAGCACAATAATGGTGTCAACCAAACCAATGGGTACGTTTCTGTAATTACAGTTAACACAACAGGTGATGGACAAGAAATGCAGCCTCTTAATGGTTACAGTGGCACATAATGACCACCAGACAAGCTTAAAATAAATCTTTTTATCAACATTTAGTTTGACAATTAAAGGTTAATAAATTACTGATATGTTTGTGCAGAATTTAATGTTGTGAATTTTGTGAAATGTGGTCATTGTGCTTCTCTGTTAGACAATCATCAGCTTTCTTTGTTGGCTCAAATGTTATCATCAGATCGTGGGAAATAAAAGCCCATGAATATCAGAAACACTGTTTGGGTTTTAGACGGGGGTGGGGCCACGAGGAACATGCAGCTGAAAGCTCGAGGTCAGGGAGAAAACAAGCAACAGGGATTGAAAGATGTAAAGAAGCTAAGATTATCAAAGCGTTTGATGCCAAGGAAACTTTCAAAGATTTGAAGGAGACGATCGAAGTCTGGGAGGACTCAAACATGAAAGAGGCCAAAAGGGATCCGAACAACAGCCAAAAAGTGCTTTAGAAAGCAAAAAATAGCTCAAGAACGAAAGAAAGTGTGAACAAGACTCGTCTGGTGGCAGGAATTGTAAGGAAGCACTGAAACTATCTCTTCTGTTTATGGATGGAATAGAAATATAAACACTATTAACCTATTTAATCAGACTGAAACCGTGTTCAAAGTGTGGATTAGGGATGAAAATGCCATATAACAGTAGGCTGATTGACTGAAGGATGAGGTTCTGAGCCTGAATTATTCTGTAAAATCTTTGTTTCACGCTTTTTAAATGAACAGCTCAAGAACATGAATGAATGAAAAGTGACACTAGGTATATAGCTGACTGTGTTGATGTTTTACAAACAGCTGAATAAATCTCTATGACCTGCAGTCTCAGGATCAGCCACATCAAAAGGGTTTTTTGCATCAAGTCCCCAGTAATTAACCTCCCTCACAGCCCTCCCAGGTGTTCAGTGAATGCTTGATTTGCCCTGAAATGCTTTCCCTTTAACCAGGGGGGAGAGGTGGTAAATTAAAAATGCCTACGCTTGAGAGGAAGGAACAGAAACAGGACTCTGATTCAGATTATTAAATCATTATCTTGGGGGAACACTACCAGCTCTAGGGGGGTCCTGGAGGGTGCGTGGGAGTTCGCCTAACCAACATGTGTTTTGTGGATTTGCAGAAGGCGTTCGACCGCTTCCCTCGAGGGGCCCTGTGGGGGGTACTTCGGGAGTATAGGGCACCAGGCCCTTTGATACGGGCTGTTAGGTCCCTGAATGACCAGGGTCAGAGCTTGGTTCTCATTACCGGCAGTAAGTCAGGTTCGTTTCCGGTTGAGAATTTGACCAAGGCTGCCCTTTGTCACCGATTTCTAGACGCAGCCAAGGTGGTGAGGGGATGCATTTTGGTGCAGATGCAGATGATGTGGTCCTATTGGCCTTATCAGACCACGATCTCCAGCTTTCTCTGGAGCAGTTTACAGCTGAGTGTGAAGCAGCTGGAATGAGAATCAGCTCCTCTAAATCAGAGACCATGGTCCTGAGTCGGAAAAGGGTAGAATGCCTTTTCCAGGTCAGGGACGAGGTCCTGCCCCAAGTGGAGGAGTTTAAGTATCTCGGGGTCTTGTTCACGATTGAGGGAAAGATGGATCAGGAGATCGATAGACGGATTGGTGCTGCATCTGCAGTGATGGGGGCGTTGTACAGGTCTGTCGTGGTGAAGAGAGAGCTGAGGCGGAAGGCAAAGCTCTCGATTTACCGCTCCATATGTTCCTACCCTCACCTATGGTCACAAGCTTTGGGTAGTGACAGAAAGAATGAGATTGCGGATACAAGCGGCCGAAATGAGTTTTCTTTGCAGGGTGTCTGGGTTCTCCCTTAGAGATAGGGTGAAAAATTTGGTCATCCGGGAGGGGCTTGGAGTAGATCTGCTGCTCCTCCACATTGAGAGGAGCCAGTTGAGGTGGCTCGGGCATCTGGTCAGGATGCCTCCTGGACGCCTCCCTGGAGAGGTTTTCCGGGCACGTCCAACCGGGAGGAGACCCAAAGGAAGACCCAGGACACGCTGGAGGGACTATGTCTCTTGGCTGGCCAGGGAACGCCTTGGGATTCTCCTGGAGGAGCTGGCCCAAGTGGCTGGGGTGAGGGAAGTCTGGGCCTCTCTCCTCAGGCTGCTGCCCCCGCGACCCGACTCCAAATAAGCAGAAGAAAATGGATGGATGGATGGATGGATGGATGGATGGATGGATGGATGGATGGATATCTTTGATTTCTGATTGAAATCTCCAGTTTAAACCATTCATTGGTCAGGTTAGGTCAGTCTTGTAGAAAATAGGTGTACTATGGTGAATAATAAAAAGATAGGTAAATAAAATTGACTAATTGTTATTTGAGTTATAAATGAGGTTTATACAGGTAATCTCTGACATATCTGATATGTGAGAAGAAAAATAATAACTCTAGAGATTAGATACAGTTGTGCAGGTCCATATTTTCTATTAGAAGCCTTGCCATTAATTGTAACAGAGGCCTCTTGAAAGTGTTGCCCTGGAGGGGATTATTGGTTCTGCACAAAAACAAAGCTTGAGACGCAAAGAAAACATAAAAAATGATAAATCATTATCTAAACAGCTTTATGCAAAATACGAAGTAACAGCTGCTATGCTTTGCAGAAGAACATTTAGGGTCGTAGCACTGCTACCTAAATCTCAACATGACTGTTGAGTGAAATTTAAAGCCTGATGGGAAGTAGCTGGAGGAGCTGCTCATGCATGTGACGTGAAATCCTGAAAGAAGCAAAGTGTATCGATTTCCCCAACCACACAAGGATTCACAGAGTTAAGGGTTCAGCTTCCACACTGTTGTTTAGAGCATCTCAGGCCCTTTAAATGTTCTGTGTGAAAAGGCAGTGTCTTCAGTCAGACCTCCAAAAGTGACTTTGCAAGCCGCACTTAGCTCCAAATGACTTTTATTAAAGCAAATTCTTGTGAAGTGGATTTCATTAGGAACGTTGCTTATGCATATGTATGTATAGAATGTTGTGCTGATGGTGTAGATTTTAGGAAACCCTTAGCCTAGGTTTCAGGTTTCAGACATCAGACCATAGAGAAAAAACATCAGGTTTCATTCAAAAACCTATCAGACTTCTGACTACATAGCATCAAACAAAAAGATCTCAAGAAAAACTCTCAGACAAAAATACCATTTTGCCTTTTTTATTTTTGATGGGGTTTTTGAATGAAACCCAATGCTTTTTTCCTCTGTGCTCTGATGTCTGACTCCTGAGACCTGAGGATGTCCTAAATAGTACACCATATGCACTTTGAACAGGTTCAGTGTAGAAGAATACAGATCACTTCTGACAGCATCAATGCGCTAACAGCTACAAAGGCTATAGTGAATTACTGTTGTCTTAAAACAACTTTACTCTAAAAAATATTCTTGAAAACATTTTTGCATTACAGTTTTTTATATAGAACTTTATTATTTGCAAAAACAAATCAGCAGCAGCTGCCAGCATTCTTTATATCCCTGCAAAAAATGTCATACCTAAACTTAGGTATTTGCTAGGTTTTCTTGTTATTTGTGATTTATTGTTCTGTTCTTTTGTCTTGACCCTGGTTTCCTGTTTTATTTTTAGAACCATTCCTCCCAACCACACCCCTCCAGGTCTCACTGTCATTTCACCCAGATTGAACCCAAAATGAACATTATTAAGACCCTTGTTTTGTTTCACTCTTGGCTGGATCATTATGCATTATTGTATGCCTTGGTTCTGTTGGTTCTGGAGTAGTGATGAAAATCAGGTTGTATTCTGATTCACTAAAGCCTTCTTCTGGTTCACCTGTAAGTGCCGGCACTCTTTTGGCTTCTAACAATCTCCTCATTTGGTTTAATTGATGTGACATTCATGAATAGACTGATATAATCTTTCTGTATTTTATTGCACCTGATTGGACATGGAAAAAAATCAATGCCTCTCAGATGGGAGCACACTCTCATTGTTCTCTATGAACCAGAAAACAGAGACGATGAAATCAAGAATGTCACATCCTCATTAAGGATATTAGACATAAGCTTTTGATTTCCTGTCCTGCAGAGTTTTTTATTCTTAAAACTGATTAATGCTTGACAACTCTGCATGTTTTACTCCATATGGTCAAGAATAATGATGTAATAGATAATCTATAATGGTTCATATGAACCTGCATAAAAATATTTTAGATTAGGCTAGGTTGTAACTGGCTCTACTCAAATTAGCCCTTTGCTTTTCGATCCAGTCAGAAATTATCTTTATATCTTTAAACTGCAGTCCTGTGGTTACAGAGCTACCTGAAAAACAGGAGACAAACTGTTTATTTTAATGGAAGTTTTTCTGAAGAAAAAACTATGTCTTGTGGGGTTCCACAGGGAAGTTGCTTGGGTCCACTTTTATACTCAATATTCACAAATGATTTACCATTTACCCTGAAGAATGCAAAGGTCTCTATGTATGCAGATGATTCTACAATATATTCATCAAAACCATCAGTAGAGGAACTTGAACAGGTCCTGACAGAGGAACTAAAGTCAGTTGTTGAATGGGTAACGAGTAATAGACTCAGTTTAAATGTGGCCAAGACTAAGTGCATTGTCTTTGGAACCAATAGGATGCTGCTGGATGAGCCTGAACTAAAACTATGGGTAAAAGATGTGATGGTTGAACAAGTAACAGAGACTGAACTTTTGGGTGTGATTATTGATAGTAAACTGTTGTGGTCAAAGCATATAAACAGAGTGGTCACCGGGATGGGCAGAGGTCTCTCAGTTGTTAGAAGATGTGCTCATATGCTGCTTTTCAATGTGGTGAAAAATGTAACTGAAACACTTGTGCTTTCACAGTTAGATTACTGTTCAGAGGTCTGGTCATGTGCTGCACAATCTCACATTAAAATGCTGCAGATTGTTCAGAATAAAGCAGCTAGATGTGTCCTACGATGCTCATACAGAACTAATGTTAACTGGATGCATAGTTGTCTATCATGGTAAAGGTAAAAGAAAGATTTAAGGCATGACTTCTGAATTTGACCAGGAAAATTATAATAACTAAAGTACCAAGATTACTATATCAGGTGCTCGGTTATAGTTCTGATGAGCATACCTATGGAACCAGGCATGCTGTTGAGGGCAGGTTTATTCTGCCTAGAGTACAATCAAATAACGCTAAGAGGACGGTGATGTATAGATCAATGTTTACATGGAACACATTGCCTGGTTACATTATCAAAGAAAATAATCAACATCAATTCAAAATTCTTTTAAAGAGATATTTGCTTGCTGAACAGCTTCATGAACATTGAACATTGACATTGTGTATATTTCTCATCCTAATGTAGATTAATATTGGTAGCTATAATTATTATAGAAATTAATATAAAAATAAACTCATAGAGTTCTGTAGTTTTGTATTATTATAAAACAAAGTCAATAATGTATAAACTAGGTTCTGTGTCTGTGTGTGTTGGATGTCTGTTTTTGTGTACATGTATTTTTTTATTTGTTTTATTTGTGATTGTTGTGTAGAGAGAAATGTAAATATTGTATGGCAGCATTTCTGATAGACTCCAGGAAGACTAGATGTTTGATACAGCTAATGGAAAACTAAATAAATGAATGAAAATGAGGTTGTTTATAGCTCTACATGACACAAGATATTTATAAATAACTTTTCAATAGAACTGTACTTAAAACCATCTAAGCTATTGCTCTTAGACAATTAAACGTTACGCGTGTCTTTAAAAGCACCTATTAAAGGACACAGAAAGGGAAAAATGAAATGGAAAAGCTTTCATACATAATTCTGTTGATTCAACATTTCTTCTCTAATGTATTAAATTTAGAACAAGAATTAACCGGTGCTTCCTGACTAGGCAACATTATCTGAGGTAGCACTCGCCGGAAATGTAAGCTTACCCTAATCCAGAAAATAAATAAATAAAAACTAAAGCAGAGCACAGCTGTTGGGCTCATCACAACTAACTCTGGCATCAGTATTAACTCTTTCAGTGCTCGTAAACGGCTCCTGAAGCTGCCCTCTATGGTAATGAAATCTATTTATTAAACATTAAAGCAAACTGATCTGAAAATTCACCCATTTGTTTTTGTTCTGCAATGGAATTTCAACTGAGCTCAGCAGTAAAATACCTCTATGCAAAATATGTGGTTCTGTTCTAAAGAACAAGGCTTGCAACAACAAGGTAAATGTAATTTATGTGCCTGACAATGGACTCATTCATCACTTCATTAGACTGCACGTATTTGTTTTTCGCTCTAAAACGAGCGGGAAAGATGTTTCCTTTTTTTCTTTTTCATATCAATAGTTTATGATTTAAAAGCATCATAGAATCACGTTTTTATGACAAAGTAATCTCAGTTTCAATTTGTCATTGAAACGCCCTGCTCTACTGAACAGGTAATCTTTATTGTGGCAGAAAGTCGAGAAACAAAGCTTATTCATCTAAACTCTGGGACAGTTCTTTCACATCTAATTTCCATCAGGTCTTTCATCTTTCAGATTTCCCTTTTGCTGTTATAACCTGTTCTTCTCTTATCACCCTCTGATACCAGCCGTCTGACAAGCGGAAGCAATTATTTCTCTACT
Source organism: Aphyosemion australe (assembly GCA_006937985.1). NCBI lineage: Eukaryota > Metazoa > Chordata > Actinopteri > Cyprinodontiformes > Nothobranchiidae > Aphyosemion > Aphyosemion australe. Next base: position 2,916,214 of record SSNS01000035.1, read on the forward strand.
GAGATCCAAAAAGACTATTTATCAAAGCTACACTCTTCTGAACCTTTTTTCTGGCTTATTTCAGGGTCCAGCTTTCATCACCACAATGTCTCAGATGTAGGTGTGAGAAGCACAAAACTCTGAAGTCTTGAGACTACAGGGGGTCTGGTTGGAGATGTGGCTACTGTGGAAAAAAATAATTTTAAAAATGATAAAATACAAGGAAAAAATACAATTTCAAACAAATGCAGACACATGTGTGCAATCTTCATCAATTAAAAGTTTAAAAGTCATCTACAGGTTCATAAAATCAGGAATTAAGTCCCTGATGCTGCTTGGATGTGGACATTAGTCTGGAGTGAGTGGGTGTGCCTCTAGAAAATATTTGTATATTTCTAAAGTTATCCAAATGGGTCAACTGAAGGTAACTGGACTTTTTTTGGTTTCTTGAAGGTGTTTTGCTTCTCATCCGAGGAGTTTTGTTCATTTGTCTGACTGGAAATATGGGAGAGTTGAGCTTATAAACTGTAGCTGTCTATTGTTTAATGAGCTGAAACTACCTATAAATACCCCTCCTCCCTATACCTCAGAGGAGTCGTTGATGTCGTTAGGTCCTATTGTGTTAGAATGGTTGACCAGGATGACTGAGAACCTTCACCAGTATATCTAAGATTAAATCTGTCAAATTAGGATTATAAGTAATGTTTTTTGCTCTAAAAGTAGTTTTTACCTAGAAATCTAGACAAACTATAGCAGTAGCAAAAAAGGTTGCTCTGCAGGTCAGTCTAGCCATGCTCCATTGTAGCCTCAGCAGGTCTACCATTGGCTTGGCTAAGTGTGGACTGGGCCAATCGCAGCGCTCTCTTTATAGAGATGTTGGTGGTGGGGGGGGGGGGGGGGGGGGGGGGGGGGGGGCAGCATTATGGCTGAGCTTTCTTTAGGTTGACAGCAGAGCTGCAACGGAGCGAAAAAATGGCGGTGGCTCAGAAACCATGCTCGTTTGAAATGATTTTGGCATCAACTGTGGACAATTTAGTTTTTGGCTTTTCTTTGAGACATGAGCAGAGGTACTTCTTCTTCTACTTCTTTGACGGTGTAGGGCAGACTGCTCTGTTGACTGATTTCCTTTACTATGAATATGTCACATTGTTCTTTGCTCTGATTGGTCCTAGCACTGTCCAGTTGCATGCAGAGACAGTTTGAAACCTGACAACGGTAGATTCCGCCCTACGACTGAGCTCTGTCTATGGGTCGTGATCAGACTACATACACAGGATGGCTTGCCAGGTTATAGTTTTACATTTCAAATAGAAAATTGCAATTAGCTGAAATTGGTGACTGGTGAGTTGGTGCCACATAGTAATTTCATTTGGATCTTCCTGATTTTGCTTCCCAATAGACCTGCCTTGAGAATAAAAAAAGATATTTCAGATTATTAATTAAAAGTTTAGTTATTTTAGAGGTGTTGATTTGTTTTGAGTACATCTTGTACGGAATATACCTGATGCTCCACTTTTATCAGAAAGCTTCCAAATAAATTTTAGTTGTGAAAACAGAAGTGATGTATTTATTGTTGCTAGTTGACCTGCAGTCTGCAGCACATTAGCACAAATCCCACAGACCCTGCTGCTCCTGTACTGAGGACGTCTGCTCTCTCTGACCTTGTACATTTCCCAACCACCATGTGTTCTCACTGAGTGAACCAAGACACTTTTACACACCTCACACACACAACACACAATTGCATAAATAGCTGCTGCTGGGTCAGTTGACAGGCCTTGCAACCTGATTCCTGGTTTCAGAAGGCATTAAAGCACCAGCCAGTAGCCACCGACCTGCCAGTGATAAAACATGGCTGACTCCCGGTGTCGTCACAGGTCATCACTCAGAGAGACAACCCAGCATTGTGGTTTTAGTTACACAGTCTGCACCCTGCATTTACCCCCCCACCCAACATCTTCTCTGCTTCAAATGATGAGACGGTGTGATAGAGAGGGCTCTGCTTGGTATGCGGGAGATTTCACTAGGAATTATTTCCATGAACAATTAATTTTTTCACCAGCTGTACGACTCAAATAAATTATTCATGCTCAAATATGGACTTTTTTTTAACTTGCTGTCTTAGATGCATTAGCAGCATTCAATGATGGAAACACACAATGTCTCTCTCCTCCAAATACCAGTGCATATGACTCTATCTTCTGAAAATGAAAAACAATACAGGCTTGCTCATCATTTAAGACAATTTGCTTACGATTAAACAAATCAGTTAACCTGTGGTTCCCTGCATGGCGGCTCAGTGGAGGTCTTTTTTGCATCTCCCTCTTAAAGGCTAATGAACAAATCAGTGTTTATAAAATCAAATGTGGTCCCATTAGGAAAGATGTTGTGTTTCAAAATATGATCTCTTTGAGAACCAGGGAGGGAAGGATGACGCATTGGTCATGGAGAGGATGCTGTTCGGTCTGGGAACCTCAGGGTCTCATCTCTGCTTTTTGCTTTTCTGTTGTTGTTTTTTTAAGCCATGCCCTTGAACATTTAATAGTTGACAGCCTAGAGTGAGAATCAGCTCCTTCAAATCTGAGAGCATGGTTCTAGTCTAGTCCATGATTACATGATGGTAGGTTGAGCAAATGGAGGGCCAACATAATTGGACAGCAGAAATGTTGGCGTTGCTTCCATTAAGAAGAAGCCCAGCTGAAAGGCAAATAATTTTCTAGAATCATCTGCTTCTGATTAAGAGATCCCAAATACAAGTAACCTTAGAGATGATGAGGTGAGGGTCTCACAGTAGGGCTGCTGCTCTTCTGCCTCAGTCATGAGAGATCTGATTAGGATACATCCTGCTCAACTCCTTTGGGAGGTTTTCCAGGTATGTCCCAGTAGGAGACCCTGGGGATGACCCAGATCTACATGGAGGAATTATATCTTCTCCACCTCATCCAGGGGGATTCAGGGCATTCCCAGACCAGGGAGGATATAGAACTACTCCATTGAGATCTGGGTCATCCCCAGCATCTGGAGGTTTTCCAGTTATGTCCCACTAGGAGGAGACCCTGGAGATGACCCAGATTTGAATGTAGGAATTGTATATCCTGTATGGTATGGAAATGCTCTGGATCCCACAGGATGAGCTAGAGAGGGTTCTGGGGGAGGAATGTCTGGGTTTCCCACCTGGACCTGTTACCTTGGCAAACAAAGGGATGGATGGATGTCAGCAAGTGTCTGTAAGGAGTTTGAAGGGTGTGAACACTGTGTTTTGGCTTCAACCTTGTCCTCTTTGGACGATGGGGACAATAATTCTTAACCATGAGTCTATTTTTTGTTTTTCAGCATTCAAACATTTTCATATCTGACATCAAGATAAAAAAGAAAATATGAACTTCCTGCATTAAAACACAATGAGCTGCTTGGAACATCTCTCACTGTGCACTGATTTGTGATTTGAGCTCCTTATTTATCATTAGAACTGACTGATACTTATCATCAGGAGGAGATTCAGACATGTGAATACCAAACGTTGGATTTTTAGGTGCAAACACAATAAAGATTTGAAACTTCCCGATCTCTTGGCTGAATATTTCAGCAAGTATGCTGATTTGTCCTGTGATGCGTTCAGCTCATGCAGCAGCTCTGAGAGCCATCTTGTACCTGTCAGCAGCAGTGGTCCAGAAAACAGCTCATATTTGCTTTACTGTGAAAGAACTCAGCTGGAAATTTAGAGAGATTTGGGAAATGTGGGCACCGAATTCAAGCTCAGGTAAACTTTTTCTAAAAAAGTTTCGTCTGCTGATGACACAAAGTCCAGGATCACCCAGAGCCAACTTTTCTTTTAACTTTTAGTTATTTTAGAGCTGGATTGATCACATTCTCTATGCTTTTCACTTAGCTGAGTAGATACAGTTTGATAGGTTAATAAGGATGATCTTCATTGCATTGTGGTGTATTCAGCTGATATAAATACAAGAAAATGTAATTCTGGCTCTGGCGTGAGTTTAAAAGAATAGTTCAAGGCCAAACATTCCGAGAAGGAATGCCGATCAGCCGCCACCTCACATACCTAACTAATATCATCTCATGTTGAAACGGAGAAAAGGTGGAGTTCTAGTCCATTTTGGTGAAGTCTTAAAAATAAATGTATGCATGATCTCATGAAAAATTTCAAGATCTCCCTCAAACAGTTAGCGTGTCTGGTGGTAACCAGAGGAAAGTATAGCTCAATACATGGGCGTAATTGACGCGGGGTACGCGTGGGACATGTCCCCCGCACTTCCCGTGACAGTGCCCACTGTCCCCCGCACTTTTTTTCAGCCGTTTAATCCATTAATGTGCGGAAACTTATTTTTCCGAGCCGTCTTTAAACGCACCTTAGGCTAACGCGAGCATCAAGTGGATCTCTGACAGGTGCTGCTGCTGAGTGAACAGATTGAGACTCTATCCCGCATTATTAACAGTCTCCCGTTTCGAGTTTAAATCTTGCATAAACTGTGGAGAAAGGCGTGGCTGTCAAAACAGGAGGCGGGGCTTAACGCAGGTGCGCTCAGCGCGCTCACGAACCACCCGAACAAAAAGAAACGTCAGTGAGCACGACAGGTGAGATGAGCGAGCGTGGTGGAGAACATGCGGTTAGAAGACTTGTGGCTGTTCAGAGACGCTCTGACAGAGTCTTTGTGATGTTTCTCAGGATCATTTCTCCGTGTCAGGGGGACGAGTCCGATATGAAACGCTGCAGAAAGTCTGAGGGTCATAAACATGTTGGTCAAAAGCAGGTGTCCCAGTAATTGTTCAGGTTCATGCTAAAACCCACAGATGAGGTGCTGGGGTTGTGTTGTCTCAAGCTAACATCACAGAGATGCTGAGAGGATTTAATTTGATGACTTAGTCTCAAAACTTTGAGAAAAAAGTCAAAATTCTAAGATTAGATCTGACTTTTCTCAGAGATTAAAGTCAGTGATGTTGTTTCTTCTCTTCCCTAAAAATTTACTATTAGAGATTTGTTGACATTTTAGAATAAATATCATTTTGTTTCTAAATTATGAAGAAGAAAATTTGCAAAAGAGTATGGTCATTTTAAATGGGATGTTGATAGTAGTGGAAAATTAATTTAAAATAAACATAAATGGATCTAAAATATTACTGGTACTTTGTTGTGGAAAATCAGATCAATTATTCAATGAAAAATCTGAAAAGCTGCTTAAACCTGTGTGTTTTATTGTATTTTACATTTTTAAAAATGAGTTGATGGTTTAAAATCCTTTTAGCTAAAGTTACTCAGAGCCACTGTAGAAGGTCCAAAGAGCCTGAGCCTGTGGGAACGTAGAGGAACTGTGAAATCGTCTGGAAGCTTTTGCTGTTCAAGTTGAATTCAAACAGACATGAAATATATGATGATAACAGTAATAATTGTATGTATATTTAACAATGATGTTAGAGCTGAAAGGCAGAATAGAAGTTTTTCTTTTTGCTACTAATTTTTGTTACTTAATTTCATTGAATTGGAATTTCATGTTGTCCCAGTAGTCTCTGCAACAACCCCAACCACTCCCCAAGCAACTGTAAAGCAGCCGCCCATACATGCTAGTTAACAATGTTGTTTCTACCTGTTGCATCCTTTGCTATTTAGTTATTGCTGGGAATAAACCCAATTCTATTTTATTTCTGTGCACTGTGAACTTGTGCTCACTGTGAATTTCCACGTTTGAAAGAAAAGATATTGTCACAATAACCAGGAGAATCAGGGTGGGTCTGTAGGGAAAACCAGAGTAGACTAGCCTAAGTGGCTGAAAAAGAACGGCATAAAGGGACTTAAAAGTTCATTTCCACTGTC
>SSNS01000035.1:2929519-3012272 GCA_006937985.1 Aphyosemion australe
TGGTTTTCAGCTATAACTTTTCCTACAGCTGAATATTCATCGCTTGCAAAATGTAAGAAATTAACTTATTATTATTGGGTCTTAACCCTTGATTGAGTCCATCTGGAGACATTTTGGTGTCAATATTTTATAACAGACATGCATATAAAGTCTTCATCTATTGGACAGCTGTTTTTTTTTTTTTTACTCAGTAAAAAGTCTGATGCATCTAAAGAAGCAGGTATATTTGTTAGCCAGTAGGATGATTTTTCAGGTGTTTTTTCTCTCCTAGAGTGATCTTTTGTGCACACAGGTGGAGTCAAGTGAGTCTTATGGGACCACAGCATCGAGATACCCACCACTGATCCATGAGGGACCCATCGCTGACCCAAGACGCTGGTAGGGGGTCAGTGCACCAGAGACATGTTTGTTGGCTTCCTTGTCAGCAGTAAGTCCTTCAAAACAAGATCGGGTCATTGGTCAGCTGAGCCTAGCTGAAACTTTTAGAAAGAGTTAAAGCAGGGAGCTTCTCCTCGGAAAAATTCATGAAACTCACTTTCCGGGTAGGAGACCGATCAGCTCTCAATGGGATTTTATTGCTGTTAAAAAATCTCAAAGCAGGAGAAAAAATACATAATTTAGCACAACTCAACTATAAGTAACATTATCAATACCAAGGCTATTAATATCCACTATAGCTGCATTTATTCACACCAGTTAGACGCTGTTCCTTATATGAGGCCCTCTTCTCTTTAGAATTACTATTTGGTTTGAATAATTACGGTTAAAGTTTCTCAATGTTGACAGAATAACAGAGTTGGTTGAACTAAAAAGAAAATAGACCAGGCCCCTATCAGCTGCTGGGGGGAGAAGGTGTCAACATGAGCAGATTAACTTGTTCACAGGCCTCCATTCACCAAATGATCAAAGAATTTAGAGAGTAATGCTCTTCAACTGGTGGCCCTCAGGCCCTCGTCTGACCCTATTAGATTAATAATAAATAATGTACAATCTGAGAGAGGTTTTAATTAAGATTCAGTGAGTCAAAGAATAATTTCTGGAAAACACACACGCACACACATCTGTAAGGAGAAGTGTATACTGTCTTTGCAGTAGTGATAAATGCAGCATGCCAAGTGACTGTTGCATCAAAAAGAAGGAACACACGACGCTTGATGAATAGCAAGAACTAAAAGCCAAGGCCTCAGTGGTGCTGCTGGTCATCAGAACTCTCAGTTTTCCCAAAACTGGGAAATTGGCTCCAACAGATCCCAGAATCAACTTCAGATCTCCTTCTGTAGATATTGAGAGCACACCTGCTTCCAGAAGACACAAGCATGAAGTGACACATGTGACCACCCATGGATAAGAAAAGATGAGCTGAGTTTGTTACATCGAAGTCATAAAAAAGTTCTCATCCAAAAGAGGAGCTAGAAAAAAGAATCACTGACGTCTTTGACAAAAACTGAAGAGCATGTCTAATTCATTCTATTTATGAGGGCAGAAATTGAGTGACATAAGACCATACTGTCTTGAACAGGAAAGATGTGACCCATGAGTACATTTTATTGATGACTCAGACTATAATCAGATTACAAGAGGACATATACATAACTCACCTTTTGCATCCTTTTGTGCTGCTATGTGGGTCTCTGCTACTTTTAGAAATCCTCCAACCGTGAACAAAAAACATCCATTTTCTGAGTGTTTGGTTTTAGGAATGATATGCTTAAAACAAGCCATTTTAAAATGTCCCCATTTGTGACATCACAAACAGGCAAATTAGAACAGAACCATCTCTGAAGTTTTGCAAGCTGTATGAGCAGCAGCTCTACTCCAAGCCCCTCGTGGATATCGGAGCTTCTCAGCTAATAGCAGCCTGAGTGGAGGATGGGTGGGCGTCGGTCCTGTCAGCTAGCCACTTGTAGCTTGTAGTAACATGCCTGTTTGATATCAGCCAGGGCTCGGACTTCTGCGTTTGGGTTTGACGACACGTTACAGTATTTCATTGTGGTCATGTGATTCCTCCTCTCAGGATCTTTCTTCAGTGTTGATCATTTTACCAGGAACTCTGTTAGTCCGTAGTAAAGTGGCTCGCCGACATGTTAGCGCTGCTAAAAGCAAGTCAAAACTGCAAAGTGTGTTTTTAAAGGAAGTTGAGAAGTTCCATTGCCTTGTTTTTGAACCCACTACAAAGCTTATATGTGTTTTTATTGTTGGGCCAATAACAGAACTTGAATCAACAAATGTTTCATTCATTCATCCTGTTTCACCAGGGCGGAGCGTTTGGTTCTGGTCACATGCACTGACATTGAACTGATAATGCTCAGCGTGAGACATGTGGTCCTTTAGACTAGAAAACATGCCAGTCTTTCTCTCTATTCAAGCAATCAGGAGGTAACTTAACAAAAGCAAGGACATGGAGCTAAATGAATGGGAAAAAGGACCAAAGGGAAGGAAACAAACAATTTCTGAAGGAAATGTCTCTTTTACAGATGAAGGTAACAAGATAGAACCTCAGAAAGATGTTGAAATAAATAAGTACGGCAGGAAGGTGTGGGTGTGTGATAATCAGAGTAGGATGAGGTTGGATTCATAACAAATATCTGTTAGAGTAATGAAGTACAAAAAGTTTCACCATAATTTATAGAATTCATTCCTTAAGTTTATTTACACACCAAAGAACTACACAGGCTAACTCAGAAGACCTCTGTTACCATGGTAACAATCAGTAGTAATCTCATTTCTATTAGTAGTCCCATTAGACACACGATAACGTAATTATCTTTGTGTTTAGTGTTGTTTCCTTTGCCTCTTTTCTTTTATGTCGTAACCATTGGAAAGTCATTATGAGCGGCGTCTAATCTCACCTGTTTTCTTCTTCTGGTCGTCCCTCGCTGAGTAGTTTCCTGTCTCTGCCCGGGGAGTTTGCACCGTGAGAGGATGAGTGCCAGAAGAATCATCAGCATTTACTCATGGAACATTTCCAGCTACATTTCTCTAACTCTACAGATTTTGGCAGCATAAACGTTACGAAGGATGAATTAGAGCCAGAAAACAAGGATGCTGTGAACTCAACGGGGTGGTTGTGGTGAGCAAAATGTGTCTTTTAGCCTGAATACAATTTGAAAACTTTGAAAGAAATTGTGCATAAAGTTATATTTTCTTTCCACTTTGCACATTAAGCTTCGAAAGGTCAAAAATAATAAAGTTAATTTGTATCAGACTTCATGGATATATGGTACTGACTTATAAAAGCAGGTACTTTATAACCTAATAATGAGTAGGTGTCTCAAAACAGCTCCAACCAATCAGGCGTACATAAAAATAAAACATGAGGATGTTTTATTCTTTTGCTGTAGATCATTTTAGTCCTGCAGATTTTGGATAGGGGTCTTTTTTTCACAGTTCTGGTTTTGATCATAAACTTGGCAATAAAGGGGTTAAATCTCAAAATCACACAAATATTTTATTATATTTTGGTAGGGCTGAAGTCAAGGATGAATTCATGTAAAAAAAATTGGGACTTATGAAATATTATATAATATATATTTTGTGCTCAAACACCATAAATGCTAGAAAATTAAAGGGTTATAAAGGGTTAATTTATTGATTGCCCATTTTAAACTCTGCATGGTGCTTTGAACACTGATAAATTGCTAATGTATTCACAAGGGAGTTTCCAAAAATGTTCACATGGGTGTTTAGTCTCCATTAAAATGTTCCAGGGCCTTGAACTTGTCTCAATGGAATTTTAAACGTGTTCAAAAAATCTGCACAAAAAATTTCCTCTCAGCACAGCTGCATCAGCATCTGGAATCCTCTCAGTTTGGTTTACATGAACCAGAATGGGTAAGAAACATGGACGACCAAAATCCAACCACAATGGGACATAATTTACACACTTTGTAACCAAATTGCAACAAAAGTCATACTCAACAGGTACATTTTGTTTGCAATATGGCCAACATGGTCTGGTCGTATGTAAAACTAGATTCCTCACAAGTGATTTATCTTTGAATATTTGGATGTTTTCCTGCTATTTTGTCTCCAACTGGTATGTAACTGGTATGTAAAATTAACTAATGATTTACCAGTAATTTCCTTTTATTTCAGATATTCATACATATTCAACAAGACACCATAATAACTTATATTTACCATTATGCAAAATACACTTAAATATAGAGGGCCTCCTTTGGAATAAACTACCACTAGCTCTTCAATCAACAAATGTACTTCATTCTTTTACAAAACAATTAAAAACTATGTTAATATCAAATATTATATGATGTGCAGATCTATTCATTTTATAAAGAACGTTTTGACTTTTCTGTTCCTGCTGGTAGAATTGTTTATGTGGCTTTATAAGACCTTATGGTCTTCTTCACCTCTCCTGTACAGTTGTTGTTTTTTTCTTTTACTTATATATTATTATTATATATTATTACTATTGTTGATGATAACTCATTTTGTGTGCAAACAAATAAATAAAAATAAACTATTAAGGATTGAGGGTTTTGTTGCACTGTGCACAGATAATAAAAGTCGGGTGTGTTGAAATAGCGTATCTTTTCACATCAAGTCACGACGCATCAAACATTGTTCATGCATGCAGACTTCCCTTGAACTGAAATGCAAAATAAAAAAACAGAAAATAAAAATGCTAATTAAACTTGTTTGTGTTGATTTCAGGTTAAAAGGTTAGAAATCATGAAAAAAAGGTCTGATAGAATTTGTGTTATTTTAAAAAGCATTCACAACAGCAATAGCTTTAAGTGGAGCTTCGAAGAAAATGTCTGAATTCTTCCTTTTTAAGATAAGAAGCACAAATACATGCGGAGGGCTAGAGGAGGCATTCAGAGAAAATGTTTTGTCTGTTCTGGAGCAGATTAAACACACAGAGAAAAGACAATCAATCAAATTGTTTCTAAGAATGGTATTGCATTTTGGTGATTTTTAAATGAGGGTGTGTGTGTGTGTGTGTGTGTGTGTGTGTGTGTGTGTGTGTAGGGGGAGTGATTTTGATGAATGTGTCCTGACGGATGGTGCTACCCCCCCAAGCCTGCCCTCCTCGTCCTCTCCAGCGCTCCTGTCACGGCCAAATATCGAGGTCAAACCACCTCCCGTATCTCCTCTCTGCACTGCAAGGACACATCACAGTGAGCGAGTCAACAACACGCCCAGAGGGAAGGGCTGTTGATTCGCTGTTTTCACTCATTCAAGAAAAAATAAAGCAGCTCTGAAAAAGACATCTAGAAAATGGAAATTACGTTAAAGGCAATTAATGTCAACTTTTTGAGCTCGATGCGACTAGATTAGCTCCTGCTGTGTTTGTAAAAGCTTTAAAAACTAAAAGTCAAAACACAACCAGGTTTTCCAAATCAATTTTCAAAGCACACGAGCCCTTCGTTGATAAACTCCAGTTTAATCAGAGTTACGAGCTGTTGCTGAGAAATCAAACACACTTTCAGGTCTGACAGACAAAACGGGCTCAGCTGAACCTCTTTATTCTCTGCTGTCTTTCATCCCACAGGAGAAACACTGATCAGCATCGGGATGGAGGTGAAAATAGTGAAATCCAGCCTCAGGGCTTCCGCTAAAAGGCTTTCCTTTTGACATCATTTTGTCTGAGCTGAGTGAAAGTTATTTATTGTCTTGGGGTTGGCACACCAGAATCTAAATGGCACTCCTCTCGCTCTGTCACTTTTACCTGAGAGACACAACAAGTGTTTACAGATATTCAGATTATTTTCTTCTCCAGCGTGGCTCAAGAAGCTACTTGGTGAAAAAATGTGCATCTTTGATTTAAATGTTATCGCACTTTTGTAATCTAGAGCAATTTTCTTTGCAAGTTACAAAACTTAAACTAAATGTCCTTTCTAATCTATTTATAAAACTTGTGCTGAGTTTGTGATTTAGTTTTTCAAATCAAAGAAACATTTTAACATGTGAATGAGCATGAGTGCATTTTTAGGTGAAAGATTTGAATTTGTTACATAAATGCAAATAATTCTTTAATAAAGATTCTCATCATGTTATCGTTTTACATTACCTCATTGTACCTGTGTGATCTATGGGACTCAATAATACTTCAGTGCATTTATTAAAGTTTTTTCAAGTTAGACATTTTTCAAAATGTGAAAAGAATTGAGACAAAGATATCTCAAGTAAACACAAAATGATGATTTGATGTAAAGCTTTCCTAACCAACATGGCTCTGTGTGGAAAAGTAATTGACCCCTAAATTAAAAATAACTGGTTTTAACCCACTGGTGGCAACAAGTCATGGTTCTATTGAGTACAGCAAGTCGTCCAGGACCATCACACTATCACCGCCACGTCTGACTGTTGGTGTGATGTTCTTTTGTTAAAATGCTGTTAGTTTTACACCAGATGTTCCATCTGTGTATCATCATTCCACAGATTATTTTCCCACAAGTCATGGGACTCATAACAATGTTTTGTTTTTTTTTCTCTTTGGTAAATGTGCGATGTACTTTTTGTGTTGTTTTTGGTCTGCATAGGTTTTAGACTCGGATCTCTCCCAAAGATGGTCACCCCACCCTCCGCTCCCTCACCCCAATTTATTCCACCATTCCAAATAATCCCACTGCAAAGACACGTTGCAAAGACGAGGTCATTTCTGCACGTCCAATTAAAGCTGCAATAGCAAATTTGGAAAAATAATCAGCTTAAAATTTTTTTTCATGCCTCTTAACAACATTCTAACATAGTATAGCTATAAATATATTGTGGAGATAAAAAAACCCGAAAATAATTAATTAATTGGTTCTCTCGCATTTGTCTAAAAACCTCCACCAATAACATGTTTTGGACAGAAAGTAACCATTTGCACAATGGGCAACAATAATTTTTATATAATTTCCTGCACCTGTTTAAGAAATGCCGAGAATATCCAAAAAGGTTACCCAGCCCGAGGTGTTTAACATCATATTAACGTCCTTTAGAAGCCCAGACTTGGGCTTAGAACGGTAGACTCAATATAGATGTGATGTCCATGTGATGCTGATTAAGTAGGATCATAATTTCTTTATTTATAAATGGGCAATTCATTTTTTTAAATATACCCATGTTTATCTGGATCATTTTTTACCCTTAAAAAAAAAAGCTATGTTTTGTATTTTTTCAGGTTAACGTCTGACACTGAAATTTGTTTGTTGATCTGAAATATTTAAAAAAACATTTTTTATCAAAAACAGAAGAAACCTGTAAGGAAGCAAAGACTTTGAACACATTTTGATATGTAAAGTTGGAAGAGGTCCTGTCTAAGTAACCACCTCAATAATTCATCCACAGCCTGTTAATGAGAAGGGAGCTCAGGGCATCCCACAGTGTAGGTCAGGGGTGGACACATACCAAAACCGTTCTCAGGCAACGTCACAATGCCCTTGATGTGCTCACTGTTGTGACATTACACACTGTTGTGTGTGGTGCAGGACTGTGCAGAAAAAGAATGAATGTGTGTGTAAATGTGTAATTATACCATGAACTGTAACGTGCTTTAAGCAGTAGAAAGTGAAAAATATTCATCCCTAATTCAAAAGAACAAGAGGATTCCAAAAACGTTCCAAAATAGCACAAAGACAGTTTTATATGAAAATAAAAGTTTGAGTTTTTTTTCTTTAATTTTCTGCATGTTGCAGTAAAATGCTTCCCAGGAGTCCTCTTAATGTGTATGACCAGTATGAGGTGCTGATTGTAAATTTTATATTACCACATTTAGATTCAAGTGAGAATGATAAAAATAAATATTTAGATTCAAAACAAAATATTTTAAGCTTATTCTAAAGGTTGACATCTAAATATAAACGTGGCAGTTTTGAACTAAACATTTTTATTTTATTTACAAAGTAAAACTGTTGTAGCCCACTAACAAATAAAATGCAGGTGAAGAGATCTGCTATATAACATCTCAGCATCCTTTAGATAAGTCATTAGTCTATTGTAACCATCATGCATCGGTGTGCATGGAGAAATGAGAGTGGAACATTAATAAACGATCCGTGTTTAAATGAACACACACAATTTTACCATCAAAACACTCTGGGAGGTTATTTAGGGGAGCTCTTCACTCCACTTTTATTTTGATAATCCATTTCTGTTTTAACTAGTTTTTTAGTTCTGATACTTTCAGCATGACTTTATTTAACTGTAACATTTTGATTTATTTCTAAATAATTATATTTGAAATATTTTTTCAACATACATTTAGAATAATTAGACACACTTTTGCAAATACATTAATACATTTGGTGAAATTATTAGTTTTAAAATATCATCCCATTTGTAATCAAATAGCGACCTAAATATGACAGAACGGACTATTACTCATAAAGAATAATGGCACAGAATAGATATCGCATTATTTCAGAGCCTCTTCATTAATACTTTGTAAAAACTGCCAACACAATGATAACATGGAGAAAACAAGAAATTGAAAGTGAGTCTGTTTTGTTTTATTTAACACTTTACAGGAAATGGCAGATGGCTGCACTTTCCAAGCACCCTTGTAGGTTTTCTATTATTTACATCGCTTTGAAGCGCAAATCAATCAGAAGAGGTTGCATTGTTGATGCAGGCTCTTCACATGTGGTCTAATACCTATCACTCATCTGTACCGGTTTGCATTGAGTTTGCCTGTAAATTATGCAGAATCTAGTCGCCAGGAATGGGAGGGACGCATTACAATATCATTGTGTCTTAATGACTAAAGGACATTTGTGAAACAAGAAAAAGGTTCACGCAAAGTAATTTCTTCAGCTTTGAGACAGGATAGACAGACAAAACTCCTCAGCATCGCACTTAAAAATGCAATTGAACAAGTGTGTCCTTCTGGCTTGTGGGAATCAGACTTGCCTGCATCTATCAGAGAAAAGGCCAGCTTTCTGAAGCTGTGGAAAACAGTCCAGACTAACAAGAATCCCTAAGGAGCTGCAGTCTTTGCATGAAAACAACAACAATATCCACTAAGGATCACTGCTGTCGTACCTTCATTTATGTGTCGTTTCTGACATTTTCTGTTTTCATCTGCTGTTAAAATGCGTAAAAAGAGCAAACGAATAAAGGCTATAACATTTAAACCACTAGAGTACACTTTTCAAATGAGTTTTTGAATAATAAAGATACTAGTGCAGCATGTTCCTCTCTGCATGAAAGCATTTTATTAGACAAATGATGACACGGTTCACCATTTAAAGGATAGAATTACATTCAGATCAAGTCATCTGCACAGTACAAAGATGCGGAAGTGGTGGTATGACATCCAGTTGTGTTGGCCCAATTGGTCTCGTGTGTGTGTGTGTGTGTGTGTGTGTGTGTGTGTGTGTGTGTGTGTGTGTGTGTGTGTGTGTGTGTGTGTGTGTGCGTGTGTGGGATTTCTATAGAAAACAAATCCACCAGCATAACAAAAACACTTCTGAGATCCACTCCTTAAAAAGTCTTTGGTGGAATGAATCAGGCTGACGAAGCTGAACCTTAGCAGAAGTTTTGGCCTCGATGTGAAATCAAACGTCTCAGAAAAGAGGTGTAACAATTATGAGCTGTTGATTTTATTCACATTTCATGTTGATTCAAAGATGCCAGGTCACCCGTTCTGACTTTGTCATCACATTAGATTTTGTGCTTTAAGCCTGCTGGCTTTTACATTTGAATAAAACTGCACACTAGTCCACTTGCAGCCGAGCAGGTGTGCTAAAAGAAGTCACTGGGGTTGTTGCTGTGGCGAAACACTTCAATAATGCATTTTGGCATCATGTAACCTAAACTCCATAGGACACATTCTTTGCATGCCTCAAATCTCTCCTTTCTTTCTTTTCTGTAGCTATAAGGCGCTGAAATGACTGCATTTGACTATTTGAGTTGCACTGTCTGTAAGGCTGCCCTCATCTTCATCATCATCATCATCAATGGAATAGTGGGCACTGATACACATGAGCTTATTCAGCAGCGTAAAGTTTCCTGCAAGTGGACGGAGATTAGACACTGATGCTCCAAAATGAGTAAACGACAGCTTCAGCAACACTGAACCTTTGAACGAAGGAACACAGACGTCACTTGTCATGTAAATAAACACCTACACACAACTGTTTATCAGAACAGGACAACATCACATTTCATATATGATGCAAAGCCGTGGCAGGAGGGGCGGGGGTGTGGCTGCAGAGGCATGCGTGCTCCTGGCGCGTCTATCAGAAGGTCATCAGATTCCACCTCCACCACCTCCACCTGTAAAGGAAGCTGCTCCGCGGAGAGGAGGAGCGTCTGCGACAAAAACAGATGAATGGCCGATGACATTTAAATCAATACATCCAGTCACGCTCGGGCTGACCCAGAGTCAGTGTAATCCGTTAGGTGTGAACGGTGACATCCTGTCCAAGCTGATGTCTGCCTCGCAGTCCTCCAGGTCACAAACCGAGTCGGTGCCGTTTTCGTTGTTGTGAGAAAACTGTGAGATCCTGTCAAACGTCTCTTCGTGCTCGATACATTCAACCACGTTGGGGATCATGTTGACGTAAGCGTTCGCGATTTCCTTGTGGATGAGGGTGTCCTGGTTGTAGGAGACCAGCTCGTTGCTGATGTTGACCGTCTCCACAGGTGTGTTGGAGCAGAAATAGCGGCAGCCCAACAGGCTGGCGAAGGCCTTCCTGAACTCGGCGTTGAAGGCGTAAATTATGGGATTCAGGGAGGAATTGGCCCAGCCGAACCACACGAATACGTCAAACGTGGTCTCGCTGACGCACGGCAGGCCCGCGTCCCGGTCCGTGGCGGGCCTGTCGCAGAACGGCACCATGCAGTTCAGAACGAAGAAAGGTAACCAGCAACACACAAAGACCCCCATGATCACCGACAGGGTTTTAAACACTTTGGTTTCCCGTTTAATTGACGTTTTCAAGGTGTTGTGGTGTTGGCACTCTATTCTCTTGCTCCTGCAACTTTGCGCGTGCTCCGCCGCTCTTTCCAGGGAGGCTATCCTTCTGATCTGTATTTGAGCAATCCGGTATATCCTGGTGTATGTTACAATCATAATTGCCACGGGGATGTAGAAGCTTATTAAAGAGGAGGATATAGCGTACTCTCTGCTCAGGCTGGAGTCGCAGTTTTCTTCAATCTGACGACTTTTGGAGGAGTTGTGCGCCACAGCCATGTCGTCAGCGGTGGCTTTGTGCCAGTTTAGCTGGACCGGTATGAATGAAATGAGCACAGACAACGTCCAAGTGATGCTGATCATAACAAAGGCAACTCGCTGGGTCATTTTCCTCTCGTAGCGAAAGGGGCTGGAGATGGCCCAGTACCTGTCCACGCTGATGATGCAGAGGTTGAGGATGGAGGCAGTGGAGCACATGATGTCAAAAGCAACCCAGACGTTACAAAAAGTGCCAAACGGCCAGTACCCCGCCACCTCAGCCACAGCTTTCCATGGCATAACCAGCACGGCCACGAATAAATCCGACAGTGCCAGGGAGACGATGAAAATGTTAGTTACTTTGGTCCGCAGGTGCCGAAAGCGCAGCACCGCGGAGCAGACCAAGATGTTCCCCAGCAGTGTCCACAGAATGAGCAGGGACAGGAGGCATCCCGTCACCGTGCACACCACCATATCCTTTCTCCCGTCGCTTGTCGTCTCCGTTTCGGTCCTGTTCCACATGATCTCTCCGAGGGGTGCCGGCACAGAATCAGTCCCCTGCACCGAAGAGAGATACTTGGCTGGGTTCTCCATTTCTCTCTTCAAGTAAAATTGCAATCCATTACTCGGTGCGCGGGGACGGGCTCAGTTATCAGCCAGTCGCCGGATTGTCCCCGATGACCCGCTGGGCTGCCAGCTTGACGTGCAGAGCAAAGCAGAGGAAAAGAGAGGACTGAGCGCGTTAAAATTAAACCGAGCGACGTGCCAGGTGCGCCGAAGGACTGAAAGGCAGCACGCAGTGGCGAGAGCATATTGAAAGCCTGCCGGTCCGGTGGTCTGACCAGGGCTGTCTCCGTGGATCTGTCAGTCCAAGATAATCTGAGCAAGGTGCGGATGTGAAGGGAGTCCCTAAAGCCTTACACACACGTGCGTGCGCGCGCGCACCAAAACCAGAGCTCGGTGCATGCACCATCACGCCTCCTTGGCTGTTTACGCACAACGGCGCACCAAGACACGAATAATTAGAGTTTCGCTCTGAAACTCTAAAGTAATTACAAGCTACAAATGAGCTGAGAGCTTTTGTTTTATTATGGCCGTCCCCGTTATATTTATATAGACACAACCGCAATGACGGATTTTTCTTTAGAGAGAGATTAAAGCGTCACAGCTCAGAGTTTGGCTGTTTCATGACTGCTCTCTGCGTGCTTTTGAAAGGTTTTATATAAACAGTTTAAAAACTCAACAAGCCAATGTTCATAACGTAATGAGCTGTGGGTAATATAGCTGATAACACCTAGACAGATGCCAAAATTCAAGTTAAGACAGTTTTAGCGCGTTTGGAGCTGTCCGTGGTGCTGAAGCAGAACAGCGTTTCAGCACCACGGACAGCTCCCAAAGTACTGCAACTTTATACATCCATCTGGACTAAGCTTTCTCACCAATCGCATCTAAGTCTGCATATTTCTAACACCATTATTTGTTTAGTTTAAGTGTTTTGCTTTATTTTATTTCTCTCTTGGAAACAATTCTAGATCGCGTTTGATCACAGGTGGCTGTTTGCCCTCTAACCATGCCCCGTGTGGAGGTCAGGGCTCCGTCCTCTCTGCGGACTTCTCTGAACCGGTGAGTCACATTCACACTCTCATCGGGGCATGTAAAGCCGGGAGCTGCGCGTCGTCGGCACAGCAGCAGCAGCGTGGATCCCGCCGTTGAAACGTCACGGTTATTTTTAGATGTGTCTGCGTGCCTGTCAAATCGTTCAGACACTATGTTGAAATAATCCCCTGACGCTGGGGCCCAAATTCTCTGTGGTAGCCTGACCTATAATCTGAGGATCACATCACGTCAGGAGGCAACCTGCGACTGACGCAGCTTGAAGGCTGCTTCTCCACTTACAATTCACCAAAGCCAATCAATAAATGTAAGAGTAGGTGCATGTGTTTATATTGCTAACGCTTCTTTTTATGGAAAAAATGTGTTTTATGGAGTGATTTTATTTATAAATAAAATAATAATCAATCACTGAGTTGTGACATTATTATTATTAACTTACTGACTATAAAAGTATACATTTTATTTATTTAACTGTAACTTGAGTCTTATTTCTCATTTTGTGAAAAGCAGGTATGTTACAAGTAGCCGTGACTGAATAATTCAGTGGTGCAAACGCTTTTGTGTCCCTGTTAATTTGTCTCCATCTAGTGGTTGAGATGATTACTGCAGTTGGTTTCCCCAGTTTTCCTCAAATAAAAGATGCAACAAGTCTTGAAATTTAAAAAGAAACTATGCATTTTTATTTTTCTTATGAATACAGACATCTGTTTACATCTTTTTCATTTTTTTGAATATATATAGAATTTCTCACAGTATCTGAGAAACTTTGATCAGCGAAACAAAGACATTCTGTTAAAATGACCCCAAAAAAGAGAGAAACAGAGATTTTGTTTACCAAACTTGGCACATACCGAGAACTCGAAGGGTGAATAGCACCAGGCTGAGAACTTGCAAGACACCCGAATGAAATTTCATGTAAATTTCATGTAAATGTACAGTGCAAAGTTTTGTCACAGACTGTGGATTTTACTGTTGCCTCTTTCACGGGTAAACAACTGTCTCTCATGAGAAGTCTATGTGCTTTTTCATGTTTTTAACTGTCCTGATACATGATCACATACTGAAGTAAAGTTAAAAAGGAAACTTTGTTTAAGAAATATTATCTTGACATGAGTTCAGCAGGGAATTAGGATGTTCCAGGATGCTGATGAACGTTTTACCGCTGAGGGAGGAAGGAGCATCTTCTGAGAACTAAAAAATGATTATTGAAACGATGATACGCGGTTCTACTACGCTACATGAACTAAAGTACTAAGAGAATTCATTGAGAACTTTATCCGTTTACAGTATGTACAGTGGCTGAGCCGTTACTGTCAGATATTGTAATCAAATCTTTTTCATAAAACTATCTTCAATCACTAAAAAGTAACAGTGTAAAATGTGCATTTTAGATGAAGCATATAAGTCTATGATGAATATGATCCACCTGTTCAAAAACTCTTCAAATGAGAACAAAAAACCTAAAACACAACAAAAATAAGGATTTGTCTCATCACCATGTCTAGTAAGCTTTTTGGTTTACAGCATTAATCTTCAAGGACATTCCTCCGTCATCCTCACACCGAGGACTTTCATTTAGTTTGTCTCCATGGCTTACTCTCCAGTCTGCAGCCGAGTGGCCCTGACTGCCTCCTGAACAGCTGACCTGTGCTGTGACACAACCTCGAGGTTCCTGTGTTTCCTGTCAGTGTTATTCGTTCGCTTTTCAGTCAGACTCGGCGAAACACCTCGAAGAGGGAGGCTACTGAGTGCATGCGGTAGAAAAGGTTCAGAGGAATGGCAAAATTGAGAACTGTGGTCCAAGCGGTGAAACCAAACGTTTCCTGTTCGAGTCCGTTGTCGTACTGTGGCCTGCAGCCAAAGGCAGGAAGGATCCACAACTGAAAGAGAGGAGAAAATGTATTTAAAATGCTGTACATACATTATTTGGGCCAAAGAGGAAGAGAAAAACAAACACAGCCATGCAACAATCGATTATGAACATTCTGGAGTTGTTGTTGCACACATTATACAACACTAGCACACTTGTGAGGTTACATATATGTATGCTGATAGCTTAAAGTTGCAATTCACTTTAAACTTCTACAGAGAAAATGTGGGTATTTCACAACGAAATCCTTCATTATGAGGCAGCAAAGTGCTACTAACTGCCTTTTATTTGGTTGGTAATGTTTTGTGAAATTCTCTTTTCACAGCTGTAATGAATGCTAGCAGCTTCTGGAAACAAATCAGATAAAAAGTAGAAATAATAAAAGTGGAGCCAAGTGTCACAAAAATGCAGAAAGAAAGTTATTTTTGTCTTTGTTACTCGGAGGATTTGATTCATTTTTAACATTTAACAGTAACAAAAGTTTAGAATGTGATCTTTTTTTCAGTTATTTCTTACTTTAATATCTAAACATTAGTGTGTCTTGATCTGTGTCATGAGTTTATGTTTTTTTTATGATCATACTCACCGAAATGTTGCACATGAGCAATAAAACAGCGATGTTCTTCAGAATTAGTCTCTTGACATTT
Organism: Aphyosemion australe; assembly: GCA_006937985.1. Lineage (NCBI taxonomy): Eukaryota > Metazoa > Chordata > Actinopteri > Cyprinodontiformes > Nothobranchiidae > Aphyosemion > Aphyosemion australe. The sequence goes on from SSNS01000035.1 coordinate 2,944,776, forward strand.
AGAGGTTCTACGACCTCGGTGTGAACTGGCAGCGGCACATTAGACTGCTTCCTCTGACAGTCATAGACTTGGGCATTCTCTTCCTGTTCGTTCTCCATGGAAAGGCAGGAGCCGCCGGGGCTCTCGAAAGCCTGATTGACAATCCCGTTGAGTGGCGGTGGCGGAGATGTAGTCACTGAGAAGATGTCTGCACCAGCTGCCATCTCTGGGTCTCCCCCCTCTGCAGTCTCTTGCTGGCGATAAAGGGACTCGATGATGAAGAGGTTCTGGAGGTACTTTTCCATCACGACCAGGAGAGAGTAGACCAGGTTGGTCCAGCGGAAGGGCGGGTTGCTGCTGGTGCTTAACACTGACACAATGCTGCACCAGGACAAGAACCAGGAGCCCACAGAGGACCCAAACAGCAGCTCTGTGTCCAGCTCCCTTGAAGGGTTCTTGGCCGTGTCAAACGGCTTGTGGTTCGCTCGGTATATGAGCAGAGCAATAGCACCGGCAACGCACATTACCGCCAGCATAACGATGCCATAAATGTAGAACATGGAAATGGCTGAGAAGCGTAACTCAAGAGAGCCCTCGACACGCGTAATGTAGACCACCAGTACTCCAATAGTGCTGGCCAGAGCCACAAGGCCCACGAAGGGGCCTACAGTCAAACCCTGGGTTTTGGTGACCACGCTTTTTCTGTTGGAGTCAATGTCCATGGTGCGTCCGATGTTCTTCCACATGACAAAAAGCAAGGCAGAGACAAAGATGTGGTACTCAATGTTGAACGGGAAGAGATATGTCATACTTTCAGAGAACAGGTTGCATATGTTCGTGGTGCAGTTGCAAAGGGGCTCTGCATCATCTGCAAAACAAATATAAAGACAGAGATGCATGTAAGAGACGATATAAAAATATAACAAAATTATATTGTTTTACAGTTCAGTGCATAACAAAGACAAACCAGAAGTAACCAAGATTAATTTGCCCAGTTTTGAAAAGTTTCTGCAAACATCTGAGCAAATAATAATGACAGGAATACATCCACAGATAAATAGACCTAATATTAAACAGAGTTCATATGAAGGTCAAAAAGGTAAGGACAGCTCTCATCGGACTGAATGAAGAATAAAAAATATCTGAACTAATATTTGATTATAAGATGAAAATAAAAAATGGTATGAGTTTTGGTGAAAGGTTTTTCTTGTTCACGCGTCTTTTTTGGTAAACAGTCAGATTAGATTTGTTTGACTCTGATGTCATCTTGTTGCAGAGATGTTGTTTATAGAGACCCTGCCTCTGGAGGTGCAACAGCACAGCAGTAAAAAAGAAATTAGGTCATGTTTGTTAAGTTACTCACAGTATTTTCAGAATTAGCAAATTTTTATTTTTTAGACTCAAAAAGTCTAAAAATATTAAAAGGGAAAAGTCATTTTAACTTGAAAATACTTAAAAAAACAGATGTAAGAAACATAAAATGTTAAAGCGGAGAACTTTGAATACTTTTCTTGTATAATGAAACAAAAAATTAAACGTTCACTAGAAAACTATGTTTAAGCTACTTATAATATTCTTATAAATCTACATTTTGAAGATTTCCAAATTCTTCTATTTTCCATTCATGTTTGTTTCATCAGAAGCTGCTCATGTAATGAAAGTTTCATCTACATTTCCGGGGCTAAGACTTATCTAAATGTACCAGTATACGTGTCTTTTTTGCTCATGTGTCCATTTCTAATCAGTCCATTTTTTCCCATTTGAAATTTCACCCATCATCTCTACGCCTGCTGATGAATGTATGTTTTATACTTACTCACTCCTTGTGAAGCCCACACCAGCACACTCTGGTTATTGGATGCCCTCAGGGGCACATCTTAACAAAACCGTGCCGTGTGCCCCAGTCCCTCCACCTACCCCCCTTTTCTGCCCTTCAGTCCAAAAAAGGCCACCACCGTGGCGCTGCACCTTTTAATTAAAAGGGGGGACGGCAGTCAGGGTGCAGCCACCCTCACAGTCAGGCGGATATGAGGAGGAGCAACTGAACCCCTCAACCCGAGGCTTAGATGTATCAGTTACTGTAATTGCAGCACCCTTGGGACTAAGTAGCCTTGGGACAAAGCCGTCTGGGGTCAAGCGAGGGGTTGCCAGGGAGGGCAGTGGTGGCTGAAGTGTGGGGACAGGGTCACAAAAGGGAGGGATGGAGGGGGGGGGGGACAAGCACCAGCAAATCTGTGTTTCCTGTGAAACCCAATAGAGAGAGACGCTGGACATAAACAAGACCTACTGGGAGCTAAGCTTCCCTCCCTTCCCCTCTTAAACCTTCCTCTCTTTCACTTTTCTTTCATCCTTTGACTTGAGCTCTCAAGCAGACTATTGTGCCTTCCTGCACGGTACAAGTCACCAATCAACCCCTTGGCCCTCACCTAGAGTGATATTTTCAAATCCCATGTCAGTCAGTCTTCTAACATGATTGTTCATGAAGTGCTCGGTCTCTGACATCACACCGTTGCACCACAGGAGGAGGTTGGTAAAGACTGCATGAATTACGCCGAATCTGAGGAGACAGACAGTTATTTAACAGCATGTGGGGAAATCAGGAATCATGCAGTTGCCACACCATGCAGGATTAGATGTTGCATTAATATTGCAGATTTGATTTACCTCTCAAAGGTTTCATAACTCTTGATGACATCCTTGATGTGAAACCAGAGGAAATGAACCTAAAGAGAAAAGGGTTTTGAGGTTTTACTGAAGGGAAATGTTGACTATTGTCTGTTCTAGTAATGAACTAAACTTTACACCAGTGAATAAGTCCCTTTAACACAAAGATTTGTCTTGCCCTATGGAGTTACACTCAAAAAACATGGGAAAGCGTAGGATTATATTGTTGCTGCAACAAAGGGCACATTATCCAAAGTTCCTCAGTGGCACGCAGATAATAAAGGCCCAGATTGTAGCGCTGATGGTAGATTATCACTTTATTGAAATGAAGCCAGGACTGGAAACTTACCTGCGCTACGGTGTGAGTTGCATGAATGACAGGATATACCGCCAGCACGGCGGAGACGCAGGACCGGTACCCGACAAAGTAACCGATTCGGAGCGCGTCCATGATCAATGAGACGATTGCAAGAAGAGTCAAACCACCTAGAAGGTTAAAAATACATTTATATTTACAATTTAACGCACTTAATAAATGAAACAAATGTTCCTTTAGTTTGGGGAACGTTTGGATGCGCGTAAATACGCATGGCGCATTAAAACAACTTTTACGCTTGTTTTTTTCTGCAACATTTTACCTCTGATCCAGCATGTGGTGGCATTCACGTCCCTCTCTGTGCGCGTGCTGCTCTGTCTGTGCCGCACCAGGATGTACCACGTCATCCAGACCAGCTGGAGGATCATCAGGCAGGTGGCGAAGGACAGCAGGTCCTCTTCCTGCACGGCGGGATCATGTTGGGAGATGGCCAGCATCAGCGCCACCCCGATCAGCAGCAGATTGGTCCCGTACTGTCCGCTGAGGAACTCCCCATTCTTCTTCGGGTATTTATTTGACAAATGAACGTTTAGGTTAGCGAAAACCCTCTTTTCTCTCATGGAGCTGGGCGAGGACGAGGAGCTGCGACGGTACTTGTTCAGCCTCAGAATATTCAGACCACCGTGCTCCACCATGATTGAGGGTTTTGTGCAATAATCGCAGTGCTAGGAGAAAAGTCAAAGCTGTGCCCTATAAGTGCGCGAGGGGGAGGCCAGATGCGTTTCCGACAAGGTGCTGAATCAGACGGATACAAAGTGTGCCAAACATGAATTCAATCTTCAAGGTCCGGCTCAGTGGTTACGCACAGTTCCAATGTCCAGCCTCGCTGAGGATGGGCTTGATAGAAGCCAGTGTCACCTTGTAGGCCTGAACCTGAAACACAAATATCTGCACGTCTAATAAGCTCACTGAGTCGCATTAAATGAGAGATTGCGTTTCAGTCCTTGGTGATCCTTGACGTCCGCCCTCCTGAAACTCCCATGCGTTTCAAAGAAATCAGCTGAAATGACTGTGCCAACCATTCATTGTCTAAAAAAGAAAGAACCCAAAGCGAGGGGTTACCACAAAAACAAGAATTAAAAAAAGGTCCAAGTCTTCAGCGCAACTGTTTCCAAATCTTTTCTCTGGAATCGTTTCAGGTGAGCTATCTGGTGTTCAGCGCGCGGATGAGATACAAATAAAAAGACACATTTACAAAGTTATACAGGCTGAAGATGTTCTGTTCTAGAGTTAAGAGGATGAAAGCACATTTTACAACTAAAGGAAATAAAATAAAGCCGTCGGTGTTTTAAGGAGCTTTTGTGAGTGGGAGTTATGAAAGATGGATTGGACCATCGGAACTCAGAACTTTTAAATATACGGCATAAATGGGCGGATGCGCGCAATCTGAATAACAAAAGGTAGGACTGCCCATGTGGAGCTGGATGGTGTAACCATCCACACCGTGTCCAGGCAACATAACAGAATTACAGGCAGCAGGTCTATAATGTAAAGAAATCTGCTGATAGGCTAAATGACCAGACAATGATTTATGAAAACAGACTAGAATAGAAAAATAACAGGAAAAAAAGAAAAAAGAAAAGAGAAAATTTTGGAAGACAAAATAAAAACAATTAGAAATTATGTGCGCCGTATGAGAAATAACAACTTGAAAAATACTCATCTGTGCCCCTTCTTTTGTCCTTTTGAGTATTTAATGTCAGATCAAATTTAATCTCGAAAATGTTAGGTTAAAAGCTGACTTTAAGCGACAATAAAATCACAGAGAATATAAAAATACTTTTAAATGATCATCATATAAGACAACCTTAAAATTACATAAAATGTCTCTTTTATGGGTGGCGGCTATGGACTTTTACAAAGGTTAAAAAGTGACAGACACGTGCGTCATTACGCACGCTGGATGCGCAAATCTCCGCCTTCAGTGAGCTCTTAAGCACCAGAGATACCACAAACGGCTTCCAACGTTTACGCAAACAAACTTGTACCTAAAGTCAAATTACACAAACATTAAGTGAGCGTATAAAACACACGGAGCTTTGCTGGTAAATAAATGAATCGCAGCTGATAACCAGCTCTCCAAACCCTTTTTAATCTCTGATCACGCAGTTAACAAAAACATCACGAGGATTGGAAAGATGATCAAAGTAAAGCTCTAATTCAGCGCATCCGCTGAGCCTGGTCTTCTTGATCAACGAGGAAAAACAAGCGCCCCTTCACAGATAATAGATTAGGTTTCTGATTGAATTTAGAAGCGTCTTTTAGCGCCTCATCAAAAACAAAACAACACAAATCAACACAGATATTTATTCTATTAAAGCAATGGTTCACTTTAAAGGCAGAAATAATGCGTTACAAATTGAAGGAGAAAGTGTGAATCTAGAGCGCACCAGGAGTGATTTACTTCCTTGGTGCAAAAAAAAATACTGGGTTCTATTTAGTTTGTACTCAAGAGAATAGAAATATACACGGTGTACTTTAGTCCTCAGAGACATAACGGAGATAAAGACCTAACTAGTCAATGAGATTCACTTTGCTGCCAGAACAAGAACTCAAAGGCAGAATAATGACCCGTCTTCCCTCTTTCTATCTCTTTCAAAACTATGACCCACCCAAGAAAGACTTCTTTGGAAAGCATATGGAAGGCTGTGGCTGCTGCAAAGAAAGCCTATGAGTGAGAGAAGGCAAAACCCAATAAATCCTCAATAAAAATGCACCCCAAGGATAAATATAACAAACATTTTCACCACATTTCAGGAAAGAAAAGGAAGCAACAGGATATTTTGCTCTAAAAGAAAACTGAAGGAGTCAATGAGCCACTTTCCGTGGCTCATATTTCATTCTAAGGACAATGATGTGACATCAATGATTTTTTTTATTATTAAACTTTTCTCACTTGTTCCCATTTAACAAAACCCAGAACTAGTTATGCATTTATTCAAATTAAACTTATTATTGGACAACTTTAAACCAAGAATTTGCCAGATTGGAAAACCTAAGTTGCTCTTAAGATGATTTTTGCACATTTGTAAGATGCAGAGCCTCTACTAAATGCAGCTCATCATTAAAGCTATTTATCATGAGTAACAATGCAGGTAGAGAACTAATCATATGGCAAAACTTCTCACATTTAGGGGGCAGAAGTAGCTCAGGAGGTAGAGCAGGTTGTCTAGAAATCGGAAGGTTGCAGGTTTGATCCCGGCTCCCGCCAGAGAGTTGTTGTGTCCTTGGGCAAGAAACTTAACCCTCCTTGCCTGCTGGTGGTGGGACCAGTGGCACCTGTGTATGACAGGCCTCGCCTCTGTCAGTGTGCTCCAGGGCAGCTGTGGCTACACTGTAGCTCATCCCACCAGCATGTAGAATGGGTGGATGACTGATAGTGTTGTAAAGTGCCTTGGGGGGTTGTAGAACCCTAAGCTATACAAACACAGACCATTTACCATCTTGTTAAATGATAATTAACGAGTGTAATTTATGTTAAAGCTTACAATTGTTATTAAACTTGACCAACTTTTTCATGCATCCATTAAACACTGAAAAAGTTTATTAAATACAGTAAAAAGACAATTCAAGCAAATGTCAACATTAACGGTTAAAACAAATACAACTACAACTATGTCATGAGTCTTGCATCGTTACTGTTGGCGCCGTTTTCCAATAAAATACTTAATGTGCTGCAAACACAGAAATGGCCGAGCACATTGATAAGCCATCACATTAAAGCACTTCTAAAACGGTGTTAACGGATTAACTCCTAAAGTCTTCGTCCAAAATGAATCACGTGATGAGGACGGAGTGTGGTGGTGGTGGAGAAGCAGGTCGGCACGGAAACTGCGGTGGGTCAGGGAACCCGGGTTGAAACGATCACAAAAGGCCCCAAAAAATCTTTTCTTCTTCTTCTTCCTTTGGAAAACCACTGAAATTAGAAACCACACAAGTCAGTACATTTACAACCATCGGCTACAACTTCAACTGATAAAACAACAAAGGTATCCGACTAAAAGTTATACTGTAGATATTCCCACCATGTTACTTTTGCATCAGTTACTGGTCTTTTATATAAAGTTGGAGCAAGAAGTCCCTGACTAAGAAGCTGTGGTACCGAAACATGAAGTTAAACACAAAGTGACTTTTTTTTCCCAAGAAAAGTAAAAATAAAGTTCTTGCTGGAACTGATGAATGTTTTAAGATTTATGCTGATTTGGGATAAAAATGTTGCTCCTCTGTTGAAAAAACATCCAAGCTTTTCCTAATTTGGCACACATGATAATGATAAAACACCAGCTAAGTACTCTAGACCAGCCCATTAAAACCAGTGTGTACATCATCATGCTGTGGTCCAAACTAAACACATCTGTATTATTCTAAATACCTGGAAGTTTCTTTTGTTTCAACAATTTACAGTGTGAAAAGATAAAAGGGGTTCAAAGTAGCTTGGAATAATAAAAAAAAATACAATTCCTACCTTGAACCACTCATCCAAGCAAAGAAATGAGCATGACCACACCCATAAACTGTGTGAAGAGAATGAGTGGAGTGAAGAAGGACCACACCGGCCACAGGGCGATGTTGAAGCTGAAAATACAAAAATAAAATAAGATGTTGTAATAAAAAGATGTTTGTTGTGTTGCCGACACGAAACCTGACTGTTTCAACTTCGACACATTTTTATTACTATTGCAAAACAATTACTTCTATTACTGCCACCATCAACATGCGCTGGATAAATTATTTGATGAACTGGAGAAGTAAAATGTCTAAAACAAGGGAGAAAAACTGGAAAATGTAAATATTTAATTAAAAGAATTGTGAATTATAAACTGCAAACTGAGTAAGTGATGCGAAACGTAATAGATGTGTTTTCCCTACGACCTCAGCAGCGCATCCCTTCCCACGGTAGCATTTCAGATACGAACCGGCAGGAAAAGTGTTCCATTCATCCGATCCTATGTCAGGTAATCACCAGAGAACTGCTAGCTCACGCCTGATTTCGGCAGTTCACGCGATAACAAGCAACGAGAAAGACGGCAGCATGTATCCTAAAGGTGGGGTTTTTTTTCTGTTCATTTTACCACCGCGTCATGAGTAATTATGTTTTTTTTAACTAGTTAAGCAGCTGAAACTCTGCATGTCTTTTATTTTGAAAGTTGTCGGATGTTTGACACTGCTGCCATGCTCGACTTCCTTGTCTGGCCTGATCTGACCTGCTGAGCTGCGTTCTGCAAGCATAGCACATAAAAGATGGACCCAAAGTATAAATTTAGCAAAGCGAAGCAACACTATGCTTCTGGGCCGGTGGAAACATACACATCGACAATAACGGCGGCTAATAAGCATCATGGATGTTACGCGCTGCTTATGTTTTTGGTGTAAAGCGTGAAAACAGTAGGTTGGTCATTCTTTTAATTTATTTGTTTATAAACAAAAGATTGTTGAAATAACCTCATAATTGTCCCAAAACCCTACACAAATTTCAACTTTAAATATTTAAAATATAGTCTCATAATTTTTATTTATTTTGATAATATTCCAAGTGTGGGTTAAAAAAAACATTTCCAACCAAGTTATCCAAAGAAACTGAACACAGTGACCTTTAGGCATTATTTTAAATCTTAAAGAAGACATGCTCATTCTAATCTTTTTACATGGAACAGATTTTTCTAACCACTTTTTATGACTGAGGCCATTTATTGTATTTTTAAAGGCTAAATATCTTCCTTTTCCTGCCTAATATCAGATTCCAGCAAATTCGTGATTTACAGGTTTTCTTCATCATTCTTGTTTTAAATAATGTGTCAAATATCAACATTAGGTGACGAATCTAAACTTTGCTCTGAATGGATTGGATTATGTTTCTGTTGTATTAGTGGAGAATGCGGTTTGTCTTTTACCTGCATGATGCTGCAATAAAGGCTGCAGTGGTAATGGGAGGAATGGCAGGGTATTCCTGTTCATAGTGCTGAATGCCCTTCATCCACTCAAGGTACACGATGCAAAACATTGCCAGAGACAAGCAGATCCCAAGCAGTATCAGGCCAACATTAAACCACCAGCTAGAGAAACAAAGCAGGACACATTTATTGCATCAGCTGTGAACAGACAGCAAAAAAATAAAAGGGTATCGCATCACAAACAGCCTTCAGATGGTATCATATATCAGTGGTTTCCTTTGTATCAAGTGCTCTGTTCCGTAATTTTAATAGAACAAAACCCCACGCAACAATGACTATAACAATACACTTATTGAGCCAACAATGGCCTTCCTAGAACTTTCATTCTGCCTGTACGTGACATTTACACACAATCTAGTGTCTAGCAAAGAAAAGAAGCCTTCATTTAAATTCTAAGGTGTTAAGAAATCAAAATTTGGCTTTAAGGTTAGTAGATGCATCTTTACGAAGAGGATATGGATTATTACACAAAGTTAGGGCTGCACAAAATATCGAAAATGTATCTTTATCGCAAAATCAGCATACGCAATAGGCATATCGTAAAGAACAGAAAAATATCGCAATTAATGGTCATCTCAGATTTTTGCTACACAAAATGCATTTTGTCAATCAAATGGAAGCATGAAGTTTTTGACAAATCAAATAGAGCCCTTCACCTATTTGGTTCTTATAGGTTAGATGCCTTGGTGCCTAGGTGGACGGCACTTCATTTGGATGGCTAGCAAACACCTGAGTTAGCTTAGGCAAGGCAAGGCAAGGCAAGGCAGCTTTATTTGTATAGCACATTTCAAACATGGAGGCAATTCAATGTGCTTTACAGAGCAGGAGCAACAAAAGCATTAATCAAAATACACAAAGAAATCATTCAGACAATTAGATAGAAGGCATAGTCAAAAAGGTTTAGCAGTAAACAGTGCAGAAGGAGCAGCATAAGAAACATTCAATCATAGGCTAATGAATACATGAAGGCTTTTAATTTTAATTTAAAAGTTACTAGAGTTGGGGCCTGTTTGAGGTCATAAAGAAGCTGATTCCATCTATGTGCTGCATAATAACTAAAAGCAGCTTCACCCTGTTTGGTTCTGACCTACCAGCTGACTGCTGTCTAGGGATCTGAGAGCCCTGCTAGGTGTACTGGAAGGAGCTCCAACATGTACTTAGGCCCCATACCATTGAGTGATTTATAGACTAGTAGAAGCACTTTAAAATCGATTCTGTAGTTTACTGGTAACCAGTGCAGAGTTTTTAGAACGGGTGTGATGTGCTCAGTTCTCTTAGTTCTCGTTAGGACCCTAGCAGCAGCATTCTGAATAAGCTGCAGTTGTTTTACGGCTGTTTTTGGAAGCCCAGTCAGAAGACCGTTGCAATAATCTAGTCTGCTGGAGATGAACGCATGAATTAGTTTCTCTAGGTCTTGTTTCGACATGAGACCTCTGAGTCTTGCTAATTGATGGAGATGATAAAATGCTGATCTAGTTATAGCCTTAATGTGACCAGTGAAGCTCAGGTCTGAGTCAATGGTAACACCAAGGTTTCTAACCTGAGTCTTAGTCTCGCAATGACTGAGGGTGAGACGTGTGTGGAAAATGTTAGCGAGAAAGAACTCATAATTCCAACAGCATGACTATTATTTCAAAGTACTTGTGGTCAACAAAAACAAGTACTTTGCAAGACATGCTAAACACTTGTGGCAACCACGAGGGGAAACACGACAAATCTCCGTTGTCACCTCCAACACAACCATAAAGATCTATAAACTGGGCTCTAGAAGGCTAGCGTTAGCAAACCCAAAGTCTCTGACGTTAAGACAAGTAAGAGCACAACAGCCCAGTAGATGCCCATGGGTGGAACTCCTTATGAGAAACCATCAAAGCGTACAAGGAAATAATGGAAGTAGTCTAAGTGCTACGGGAGTAAACGTATCCGTTTACCTCTGTAAATGTTCTACAGCATTGTCCTACTGTTTTAAATCACTCCAACATATTTTAATGATTATTGTTTACAAAAATATAGAAACATATCATACTAATTTTGTAATGTAAACTAGCATGATTTCATTTTGTTACTGTATTAATACTAATGATAGAGGATGGAGTGATGTGTCTAAAGTATAGATACAAAAACTGCAGATTTAAATTTATCGCAAGTAATATCGATATCGCAATATCAAGCACTGTTATCGCATATCGCAGGTTTTCCTAATATCGTGCAGCCCTACACAAAGTCATTTTAATATGTTTAAAAGGGGAAATAATAGTGTGTGAAAAACAAATATTCTACTAGCTCAACCACCTGTAGAAGCACCTTTAGCAGCTGGGTTGCATAATCTTCTGAATGACCTGATGGAGTGCTCAAATTGTTGTGGAGACAAAGAAGTCCTCTTATTAATGTGGGAACTTCAGTCTTGTATTGAGAGAACCCATTTGAGCACAGCTTTCAAAATCCAGTCCCTGTACTTCCGTCAGTTTGAGGTCAAAACTTTAAGAGAGCGACTATAATACCTTTTCTCCTTCAGACGTTTTATTTTAGTTATATGCTTTGGATCATTGTCCTTTTGCTTGATTGAATTGTGACAAAGCTACCACCTGATGCTCTCACATTTGTCTAAAGATTACTTTAGTATTGGGAGGAGTTTAAAGTATATCAATGACTGTGAGGTGCTTTGATCCTGCAGGTAACAGATACATCTAAATCATCAGCCTATAAGCTATCTGCACTGTGTTTTATGAACAAACATCTCACCGATACATCTGTTTAAAGAAAATTATTTCAGAAATCAAAGCAGGAGCCGGTGTTCGATGGATATTATTTACAGAAGAAGCCAAGTCTGAGGTGTTGCACCAAGGTTTTAATGCAATTTCTCTGATGTAGAATCCTCTCAGACAGGCAGCTGTTATAAATGTTTTCTAGTTGGAAATAAAGCAGTCTTTCTCCAAATTAACAAACTCCACCCAGATTGGTAAAGACTAACAAATCCTTGTGTAAAATTCAAGCCACTGACATTTCTTGTTTACAGGTTTTTGAATTTTCCAAACTAAAATTCACTTATTAAAGGCCTTGTGAGATCTTCATGTTTACATAACAAAGAAATGACATAAAGCCTATAAAGCATCTGGAAACACAAGGATGGCAACTCTGTAACTAGGGATGTAAGAAAATAGTGATACAATGAATTATCACAATATTTCATGTTATGATACTGAATCAATATTTGAAAGCAGTGTATCAAATTTTTATTGAGTATTTACATGCAAACATTTCCTGTATTTTTGTGTGGTGCAATGCAAACTCCGAGCGCTAGGTGGCAGCAGTTTTTACACTAGATGTGTCAGCTTCTGGCCTGAGTTTTCTAATAAAATTATTTCTTAAAAATTGCAAGCATCATCTAGCTTTTAGTAATGCAATGTATCATTTTGTCTCCTTTGTATTTTGATAAATATCGTATCACCAGGATCGTGCCTACACATCCCTAACAGTAACAGTTCCTGTGATGTAGTAGGACATCACATAGCAGGGTGACACAGTATATCCATTATTTTAGCCAAAAAAACGCGATTGAGCAACTCGGCTACCCTCTGCCTTCTAGGGTGTAACAATTTCAATGTGAGGCTGAGGCCTTCCCTGGAGCAAGCCACTAGCGCCAACACTCACGACTCATTGAACACCTGTCATTCAAAGGGACACATCCCCTAATAATTCATAATTTCAAGCTTTAATTACATCTAAGCCAATTAGTTGTCATGACGGTAAACATGACCCAAAAATGTTTCTTTTCGCTGTAAAGTTGGCATTTTTAACATGGGAGTCAATGGAAACTTGCTCCTTTCTGGAGCCAGCCCCTAGTGGATGAGGGGAGAACTGCAATTTTTGTCACTTCTGCATTGGCTTCACTTTTGGCAGGCGGAGTCTCACCCTTGAGAATCTGACTATGTTGATAATAAAATATTAATAATAAAACCTTTTTACAATTTCTACCAAAACAGCACAAAGTTTCAGATCTTTTTCTATTTCCTATTGAAAATTTACCTTTTGATATCATCATTTTCCATAAGGACACGGAGGAAATCTGCATAGTAGGTCACAACTACAGAAGCCACAATCCAGAAAACAGAGTGTCTGTTGATGCGAGGGAGTGGTTTCTCATCCTTTTCCTCTGGGCCTGACAGGTGATACAAAGGTTAGAGCTTTGAAACGAGTGAAAAATAATGGAGTAAATAAAACATCTATTACAATTAGACATCAAAGATTCTCAGTTAGGGATTTTTTTTACTTTTAATGACAGTATATAACTTAATCATACCTATTAACAATGAATTACCATTTCAGAGTTGCAGATCAGATATTTGACTTAAGTTTGGTAATGTTGTGGTCATTATTTAGATTTGTAAACAAGCCAGATTCAAAAAGATGACATCCTGGTACAATAAGAGGCACTGAGAGGATTACAGTTTTGTGCAGCAGTTACAGCTGAATATGAGATTTACCATGTCTTAACAGAATGAACAAATCCCCTTTCAGATTTAAGCAGCTTTTGAGGGAAAACTGATATATTTTTAAAGATAATCTTACCTTTCAGAAAGCTATTAATCTCTATAATTTACTGGCTGATTAAACGTATCAAAGCCTGTTTTTGGCTGCTGAAGTTGCTGGGCATGCTAGACTACTCTGTTCGGAGTTCTCAGTGAACTCAATGGCCTAAATAAGAAGCTGCTGCTCCAACATCTTAAATAAAGGTAGACCTAAAAGTTAGAAGCTCTACAGAAAAATAATACACTGGTGTCAAATCAGCTTATGACAAGGATAACCTTGTATAAACAGATATGAAAGAGTACAAAGAAATGACCCTTGGATCGGTTGGGGAATAGAGTTTCTCTGTATCGTGTTGCAGAGCTGACTGCTTTTGTTCACAGACAAAACAATTAGGGATTACTGGATTTTTCCCAGTGAGGGCCTCAAAGTTGGGCGATTGTCCACTGTCCAAACCGCCAACAAGACACCATTAAAAAACGAAAACATGCATTCACTCATGTTACCCATTTCGCAATAAGAACTAACAACACCTAGATTACAGTAAAAGGTAACAGGATGTCTAAGAGTATAACTGAACACACTTCGTCAATGCTGAGGTTAAATACTGGCATATGCACCTGTCTTCTTTTTGCACTGTTGAAATAAGTACAATAAAATGAACAAGGATTTTTTATTACACATTCAAACTATAAAACAATCCATTAAAATTGAATTATTTAATCTTCCTAAACTGAAAGTGCTGTGAAACACTTGAAAAGTGCTCTGCGGGACTCAGGTCATCAAAGAGATGTCTCTGAGTCTGAAACTGTTAACTATGCTCATCATAGCTAACGTCAGAGCAGGGATCTTCTTTGGTAAGTCAAGATAGTTTTTTCTCTTACATCTCCCCGTGTTGCTATTTGTTGTTTATCTGAAATGTTCGTAGATAAGAGCTACGACTTTTAACATTAAACAAATGCAAAGCCATTGTATTTTATGGCAAACTTGGCATAAAGCAAAGAAGTGGCTTTGAAGAAAACAAGTTTAGCTAATCATGCTAGCCAGCGTAACACAGGTTAGCTTACTCTTGTCATCTTCGACAGTCGCTGTCGTCGTTGTTTGCATAAGAAATTCCGCATCTCTTTTAAATCTGTTTCGCAATGTTGCAAGTTCACTGTCATTAAACATCTTGTTCTTTAACGGACATTAGCTCGTCAAGCTAATGATTTGAAGGCACTTCCTGACTAAACGCAGTCGCTTTTTGATGACGCACGTGAAAAGGCGACTGTTGTAGTTCTTGTAAACAGTAAAAATTACAGCTCATTTTTAGCTATATTTTGTTCAGTTCTTTTGTGGTTTGTTATTTGTAAAAATACATTAACGAGTTATGAGGGGTTTTTTTAAGTTAGCAATAACTTATTCAATAACTTATACGTTCACAGTTGCTTAAATGGAGCTATTTTTAGCCAGCTATTATTATCTTTGTAGAACACAATAGCTATTTTCCAGATTTCATCTTTGATTCACTGTATACCTTACATAGAGTGAATCTGACACTGTTGTCCCACATCTGAACTCTTAAGTAAAAAAAAAAACAAAAGCATTGTTTTAGCTATGCCAGTCGTTTAAAAATGATTGCAACTGTCAAAAAATATCTGAGAATAGATTTTTTAAATGGTGTTAATTTGATTATTCTCTTGTGTAAATTTTGCATGTGTATGTGTAAATCAGATGGACCTACATCTGAGATGTCCAACATGTAAGATAAAAATGGCATTGTTGTGATGACTACAGCTGCTGGTATGTACGACCACCAGCCAGAGTCCTTTAAAAGAAGCAAAATGTTGATTGTTTTTTTTTTTTTGTTCACCAGAGACAGGATTAATTTCAGTATCTCGTGTGGTCTGGATTAAAATACAAGAATTAAGCCCCACTGAGTCACACTGGACTAGAAAACATAATTTTAAAACCAGCAAACCTGGCTGAATAGCAGCTTGACTAAAACCCAGAGCATGCAATATACTATTACAGGTGAGCAGTGTGATGAATGAGCATCAGTGTTAAACCTGCTGGGATTAGAAGAGCTTCATAAAGCTGGGCAGATTTACTCTTGGTGCGTGTGTGTATACAGAGTAAGAAGACTGCTCATTCCATCCGTGGAAAATCAGAAAGCATTAAAACTTCACCCGAGGCTGACACCACGCGTTTTGCTTCTATGGAGCTTCTGTGTCCCTGGCCAAGTGAACCCCGTTCGCAGTGCGGAGGAATGTGCATTAGCTTCATCCCGTGTGAGAGTCCAATTCACCTTGGGTGCCCCTCTCCCATTTCCCTTCCCCCCACTCCAACATCCAATCCCACAGATAAGGTGCCATTTGACGGCCTTACCGTGAGCTTGGAATGTGCAACAGCTTATCCTGCCATCGACATTGTCATTTTATACATTAAACAACACTGGCACGTTCTAAGCAAGATCGAGTGAATTACAGTAACCAGGCCCAGTGCGTTGAACCGTTTAATCTTCAAACATTGTGTCAAAAGTATAAAAAGATACACGGTACAACATAGAATTGTAGCAATAAATGTTTAATTATTAAATTC
This sequence comes from Aphyosemion australe, assembly GCA_006937985.1. NCBI lineage: Eukaryota > Metazoa > Chordata > Actinopteri > Cyprinodontiformes > Nothobranchiidae > Aphyosemion > Aphyosemion australe. The sequence goes on from SSNS01000035.1 coordinate 2,960,853, forward strand.
TAAGAGTCCAACAGAGTCTAATTTAGAAGTTTGACTCGATCTTTCAGAACTCTGAACTTGGGATTTTTGTTGATTTTCTTGTTGAAAAGCGCCAACACGTCCGCTTCCGTTTTGAGATTCCTGTCACCGGTGAAAGCATAATATGCAGCCAAAATCTGAAAGACACAACGCGGCAGGACATCTTGTTTAAATAATGACAAGTCTTACTTTGAATATATCTTTATAAAGACAAACACATCCTGTTCAGGGGTCTGAAAGATTAACAGGCAACAAACGACCCATTTTGTGTCTCACCTTCTTCCGGAGTTTCTTTACTGGCAGCTCTTGGTCAGGTGACTCTCTCAGCACAGCTTTGATGTTTCCTTTCCAGTTGAATTTGCCTGCAAGTTGGACCAGAAACATGAATCTAATTTTCAGTACAAATAAAACTGTCTGAGGGTCATTTCTTCATCGTGAGCTAAAAGGCAACACTGACACCTGCTGGCTTTAACAACATTTTTTACATTTAGTACCAGTTAAAAGTATAAAATGAATGTGTTCCAACCCTGACTGGTTCTGAGAGTCGACTATAAAACCACATTACCTTGAGTAACAGCTTGCTCCTCAGCCTCCTCCTCCATGAGAACATCAGAAGGTTCTGCTGCATCATCAGCTGAAAAAGGACATTTAAATATTTCATACTTTTAAAAACATGCACGCTGCTCAGTTATGGACAGCATGCATATCAAATCAATGTAAAGAAAAGGTCTAGACTTACGCTTTATTTTCTTGAGAGAACTTTGATTTTCATTACTGTTCCCGTTCTGCTCTTCCCCGTCAGCTTCGTCATGTTGGCGTTTTCGTTTTCGGTCCTTTTTCTTTTTCTCGAGTTGGTCTTTTTCTGGCTCTTGAGCTGCTGGTTTTTTGTCACCCTTTGTAGTTTTTCCATTCTTTTGCTGACGAGCTTCTTTACGCTCCCGTTTGTTCAGCTTCTTCTTCTCCCCAGTTTTGGATTGGTCCCCCTGATTTTCATTTCCATTAGTGTCCAACTGGACTTCAGCTGCTTCAGCTGCTGCTTCTTTATTTCCATTAGTCAGATGCTTGGTCTCAGGAGCCTGACAGATGATAGGAGGGCAACGAAAATTAAACTAAAAATTACTTCAAAAAACAATTTGCTATGAACATTTTTTAATCAACCAACAAGAAACAAAAACCAGACAAACATAAGGTTAGTAGCTTTATCAGTCCATCATAGTTAGTTAATTTTTTACTGTAGAAACAAAGGAAAAACTAACTTTTACTAACTTTCAAAAACTAAACTAAAGTAGGTTGCAAACTGTAACTGCTAGGTTTAATTGTCATCAAAAGCATATTTTCAGCCACTTTCACTAATAAAATTAAGACTCGGCTTTATTACAGACCTGTAAACAAACATGGACTCGAGTCAGTGCTGAAACTTTGTGCATCAGTGAAAAGTTGTTTTGCTACACGTTGACAACATGCACACAAGAAACATTAGAACTTACGTCTGCAGCAGAAATGATGTCCCACACTTCATTATGTAGACTAGTGTTGTTTATTTTAAGGCTGTTTTTCATCCAATTCTTAGGAGAAAAAAAATAAAATTATTAGTCAATGTGTCAAAAACTATTTTCCATTAACTTTCACACACAGTGAAACTATTTAGGAATGGACTGATTACCAGTTTCACGATAAAGTCAAACCACCTTTTTTTTCTGTCAATCTGCTCCAACAATTTGAGTAGAATGTGGTTTTTTGGTTGTTTTTTTTCCTAAATGAACACTTTATCTCAACCCTCCTGCGTTCCTAATGGGATCAATTGGACCTCACACGTTTTTTTTCCGATTTTTGAGCAGTGAACTCCACCTCGCCCTTGCCACGTGGACCCCAAGTGATAAACCATCAACCCTGCTCAACCATCTCGTCCTGGAGGGGTCACCCGATAGCACAGCAGGAGGGTTAAGTAAGTTGGTGATAGCGACTCAAGGGTTAGAAGTTAGCTCTGTATCTGGAATGGTTGCCGGTTCAAATCCAGGCTCAAGTAAGTCTCTGTGTCCTTAGCCAAGACACTTCACACTCCCGGTGGTGGTTGAAGGGACCGGTGACGCCAACTGTGTGGAAGCCTCACTTTTGTCAGTGTACTCCAGGGCAGCTGTGGCTACAATGTAGCCATCAGAGTGTAACTGTGTGTAATGTAAGTGCTTTGGAGTCCTTGACTTAGAAAAGCACTATACAAATGTAATATTTTATCAAGAAAACAAGACTTAGCTGGTATCATGCTTAGGCCTTAATAGAATTATCTTATTGTTTACAAATGTTCAAAATGAAAACCAGATTGTAAAAAGTCCTTATTTTACACTTTTGCACATAAAGAACAAACAAAGTTTCTTTACACAAATAAATCAGTCACTTTTACTATGTGTTTATGCACCAATATAAGAATAATAAGAATAAATATTACTTTTCCAAACTTTTAGCTTTCATAACATTTATGTTTCATATAAAAATATTAATTTAGACTTGCTGAATGTAACATACAAACATTGATTGTATGCTATAAAGTATTTTGTAATATTTTACCTAATGTTTAGAATGGTCTTGAGTCGGAAAAGGTAGAATGCCTTCTCCAGGTCAGGGACGAGGTCCTGCCCCAAGTGGAGGAGTTTAAGTAAGGGTGGAGCGTGAGATCGATAGGCGGATTGGTGCTGCATCTGCAGTGATGCGGACGTTGTACCGGTCTGTCGTGGTGAAGAGAGAGCTGAGCCGAAAGGCGAAGCTCTCAATTTACCGGTCGATCTACGTTCCTACCCTCACCTATGGTCACGAGCTTTGGGTAGTGACCGAAAGAACGAGATCGCGGATACAAGCGGACGAAATGAGTTTTCTTCGCAGGGTGGCTGGACTCTCCCTTAGAGATAGGGTGAGAAGCTCGGCCATCCGGGAGGGGCTCGGAGTAGACCCGCTGCTCCTCCACATCGAGAGGAGCCAGTTGAGGTGGCTCGGGCATCTGATTAGGATGCCTCCTGGACGCCTCCCTGGTGAGGTTTTCCGGGCACGTCCAACCGGGAGGAGACCCAAAGGAAGACCCAGGACACGCTGGAGAGATTATGTATCTCGGCTGGCCTGGGAACACCTTGGGATTCCCCCGGAGGAGCTGGCCCAAGTGGCTGGGGAGAGGGAGGTCTGGGCTTCCCTCCTTAGGCTGCTGCCCCCGCAACCCGACTCCGGATAAGCGGCAGAAAATGGATGGATGGATGTTTAGAATAGTATATTTGCTTTTTAATAGTGTCTCTCACTGTTTTCAGTGGGAACATCATGCATTTAGTGTATTGTTGCTCAAGGTTATTATACTATCATAATGCCTTCAACTTGCAAGGGGATGCAGTTGTGTATGACAGTCAAATGAAAATAATTTATACTGTTCACTAATACCAACCTGAAACTTTGCTTTCTTTCTTGGAACGTTATCATATGTACTGACTTGTCTGAGCACATCTTTCAGCTTGGCACTGACCCCAGGTTTGTTCATGGCTTCATTAATTCTCTGAAAGAAAGGATACATAAAGTCAGAATTTTAACAAACTATTTCAGTCAAAAACGAACCACCTTTTTATAAGAGTGGTTTACCTGAATCCACTGCTGTTGTTTCACATCTCCTTTGTTTGCCTTAGCCTCGTAGCCTTTCCCTCCATACTTCTGATCTTCGCTGATACACTTGTTGTGATCTTTGTAGTCATCGCCCCTGTAGGAAGCAGGGTAAAGATTACACCGAGAAAAGTCGGTGAACAGAAACCTATGGATTGTAAGCACTCGGCCAGTCATTACCAGAAGTCTTTTCCACAGTCGATACAGGACAGGACTTGGCAACCACGACACATATTCACGTGTTTCTCAACCTGAGCTTTTTTCAACGATTCACCACACGCGTTGCAAGTAAAAAACACCATTTTAAAAACCAATTCAGTTACCCTTATCTGTGTCGGCGCCTTCAGCTTCTTAAAGTAAGTTAAAACAACGTTTGATGCTGAATGTCGTACTAGCGTTGACACGCGCTAACGGTTAAATGTGGTAGTTTTCAAAAATAAACCTACTAATAAAAGTAGCAAATACTATTTTCAAACGTATAAACAATGTAGTTTGCTATTATAACATTTTCGGGTTCAAAATACACACTTGGAAGCACCTTTACTGATTCCCTACGTGTAAACTTCAAAACTTATGTGACGGACGTTAATCCTACATTATTAGCCTTCCGTGAAGAAAATGCAGCCCAAGAAACGTTCCTAGAATGATTAAAATAACGTTAAAGAATAGGGGGCGGGGGAATTATGACAGAAATGTTTACTTACAGTAACCATTAAAAATTACAAGAATATCACGAATCTTATTATTTCAGAATATCTATTTATTTATCTGTGTTGGCGTTTCGAAATACGCGCTGCACCAGGAAGTGACGTAAAGTCACTACAGTCTACAAGTGACCCATCATCCAAATGAAAGGTAGGAATGTATTAATCGAGTTATTGGCTTATTTTATTTCCAAAATTCGTTGTTGGCAGATTTTTCTAATTTATTTAATGTTCAAAACATTATTTTTTTAAAGAAAATGTTCGTCATGCCAAATTTTCACGCACTGCTGTGATCGCTTAGCGCTGACATTTTGTTATTTTTGCATGGGTGGTCTCGTAACTCGGCCCAGCGGAATTCTGCAGTTTCAGAACCAAATAGATGAAAATAGGAAGTTCAAACGTGCCTTCAGAATCAGCAGAAGGATACATTAGTAACCCAGTTTAGCTTTTCGTTACCTATTAGCTCCAGTTAATCTATTTTGTTTCTGTTATTTCCCTGATGGAAAGGTTGAAGTTGAGGGTGGTCCAGTAGCTGGGTGACCATGGACTCCCTGTCCAGCCACAGCTCCTACCTCCTCCAGCAGCTCCAGGAACAAAGGATTCAGGGACTTCTATGTGACTGCATGCTGGTGGTCAAAGGTGTTTGCTTCAAAGCCCACAAAAATGTCCTGGCTGCTTTCAGTTCCTATTTCAGGTGCCTCAAAGTCCATTTAATGAATATAAATCCATATTTTTAGCTTTCCCTGTTAATCATGTTGAGATTCTATAGAAGAATGAGTTGTAAACTATAATTTCATTTGTCCAGGTCTTTGTTCCAAAACTCTCCAAGTCAGAAGAGTGATGTTTTCAATCTGGTTATCCAGGATGTCAGTGGCATTGGTCAAATATTGGATTACATGTATACCTCCCATCTCGACGTTAACCAAGATAACGTGCAAGCGCTTCTGGACATTGCCCAGAGCTTGCAGGTTCCAAATGTGCAGACCATGTGTAATTCCTTCCTCAAGCCCTGCCCTCCACCTGTGGAGCTGCCTTCATTTTCCCTCCCAGGCATGCTAAGCTCAGAGCATGACTGTCTTCTGGGCAGCGGTCTTCCACATGATGTTGACCTTCACTGTCCCTCTGAACCCCAGAGGCCAAATTTTTACAGTGACTTGGACCACACGAGAAGGATACCAGTTTCTCTGCCTAGCAACAGCTCAAACTGTGACATACCCAGCAGCTCTCATGCACCTGTAGAAAAACAGCTGGTTCATGGATATAAGCTTCGTAATTTTTACAGTAAGCAGTACTTCAAACAAAGTGCACTGCAAACCAATAGTGCGGCTTCAAACCAGGGCCCATGTCCTTTAGTGTTGGCAGAAGAGCAGCTTGGAATGAGCCAGAGTGGAAACAACACCCCTGTGATTTCTGGAAACACGCCTCAACCTAACCTTTCTTGCACATCTGTGCCCGTTGAAAAGAACACAGTCTCGTCTTTGACTCCATCAGATAATCTCAACACCCCCAACTCTGATCCAGCTGACTCCATGAGCAACAAGCCTGTTCGTCCCAAGAAGACAGTGTACCTAAAGAAGTATAACTACCTCCGGTCTCAGAAGGCTCTGGAGGAAATGTGCACTGAGTCGGTCATTGAGCCCATCCACATTTGTCCTAAAGAGATCCACCCTGAAGAAAACATTACCCAGACTGAAGTTCCAGCTGCTCCAGTAGAAGGCAGCCCTGCAGCTACAGAGGAAGCTTCAGAGACAGCAGACATCCAGCTTCCCTGTCCTCCTCCTGTAAGCCAAAAGGAGATGAACTTAAAGCCCATGCCAGAGCCTACACTGCAAACAGGACACAAGCAGTACTGTTGCGAGGTGTGTGGGAAGATCTTTAAACACCCAAGCAACCTGGAGCTGCACAAGCGCTCGCATACGGGTACTACCTGTTATAACGGCTTAATAATCCCACTCATGTACAAAAACACCATTCATTCTTTTTTTGTTGCAGGTGAGAAGCCATTCCAGTGCAGTATTTGTGGAAAACACTTCTCACAGGTATTTTCTGGTGTATAATTTTATTTTATTTATTTATTTTTTATTGGATTAAATGGAGATTAATGAAATATTTTATTTTACAGGCAGGAAATTTACAGACACATTTGCGGCGACATTCTGGAGAGAAGCCATACATCTGTGAGCTATGTGGTAAAAGGTAATACACGTTTTCTATGCTACTACACACGTTTTTGTTCATATTTATAGCCTAAAATGTGTCTACAAGTGTCTTAAAATTATTTTTTTTTTCAAGCTTTACTGCATCAGGAGATGTCCAGCGTCACAAGGTGGTTCACACAGGAGAGAAACCCCATCTGTGTGATATATGTGGTCGAGGTACGTCACATCCCTCAAAGTGTTGCCTCAGTTTCCTACTTGCTCATTAGTTTTTCTTCTGCTGATGTTTAATAGAAACTTTAGTTGGAAAATAGCATGCTGTGCTTTTTACAGGATTTAACAACTTGAGCAATCTCAAGGAGCATAAAATGACTCATGCAACAGACAAGACCTTCACCTGTGACCAGTGTGGAAAATCATTCAACATGCACAGAAAGCTTCTGAAGCATAAGGCTCGTCACGCTGGAGAAAAACCACACAGCTGTGCCACCTGTGGTAGGGATCCATCTCTGTTTAAAGAATCACATTCTGTGTTTTTTTATGTAGTTATGCTACATAAAACAACTTTTCTCTATGTTTGGGTGATAAAATTCAGTTTTTTTCGAAGTGACCGGCTTTTACTCCCTGGACACTAAACACAGGTTTACATTCTGCATTTATACTGCTTTCTGCATAATTTTAAAGGTGTTGAACACTAATCAATGCATTTGCAGTGGTCTCTAGTAGAAATTAATGCCTTGTAAGTCGTACTGTGAGGAAAAAAAGCATCGGTGCACTATTTTCAGGAACTAGAAGTGAACCACATCAGAGCTGAGCTTCAGACGACAGCATTTGAAGTCTTATTTCCTGATATTTGGACCAACATTGATGTTTTATCTCCATGATTATCACAATCCTGAAGGAGTTCTGCTTTGTGGTGAAGTTGCTCATGCTAACGGTTAGCTTCTACTAGCCAAGACATTCTCTGCTGTTTCCTGGATGCCGTTTTCTACGTCTAACTGTCTTTTTGTTGTCCGTGACTTCAAATGGTGTTTTTGTTTTCTTTTTGGGACTCTGGTAGTTTGTCCTAAAGTTGAAGTGGTAGCAGCCGGCTGTTTCTCCTTCTCTGATATTATTGAGCCAAGAACCTCTCACACCAGTGGTGGTCTGTTGCTAAATGTGCGAGCGCATAATGAGTGGAGGACGCAGGTAGATGCAGAAGTGCAGTGGTTCAGTGAGACACACAACCCGGATGGTGCAATCATTGTTTTCGGTCCAAATTGTGTTAATGGCTGAGGTTTTTGGGCAAATGCGAGAAAACCACCTCATTCTTTTGTTTTTCTTTTTTTTATCTCCACAATATATTTATATATACAATCTATGTATTTCTATTCAGAACGTTGTTAAGAGGCATGGAAAACATGTTTTAAGCTAGCTTGTTCACCAGATTTGCTATTGCAGCTTTCAATAATGTTCTATATGTCATATTTGTTGTTTTATGCAGGTAAGTGCTTTATAGGCTCTGGAGATCTGCAGCGTCATATACGATCACACACTGGTGAGAAGCCCTATGTCTGTAATACCTGTGGAAAGAGCTTTACCCGCTCCGCCATGCTGAGGAGGCACAGTAGTATGCACTGCAAGGGGCCTCCAGTCTCCAGCCCTGTCACAGTCACCTCTGAGCAGACGGACAGCTCTGATGGAGCAGCCTCATTCGCCAAACCCAACAGCCTTAACAAACAACCCGCTGCCACCTCGGAGCAGCACTCCTCTGCTATGTTGCCTAACACAGAGTTAGATAACCCCCCACCGCCAAGTCCGTCACCGCCACAAACAACACAACATTCTGAGACTTCATCTCCCAGCATGCACTTGGGCCCAGCACTAACTTCCCTTCCAGAGCTGCGCTCCTTGGTTCCTCATCACCTCCTGTCATCCAGCCACCAGGAGAGAAGTGTAGCTCTTCTCTCTGCAGATCGCGTCAAGCTGTCCAAACAGCAGGCGTCTCCAGAGGTGGTGTATGGTCCTTACATGGAGAATGGGAATATGTCTATTGAGAGAGATCCAGCAGGGAGACCCTACCTGCCTCCCACAGACAGTCACTGTAATTCCCTCACAGGGTCCAACAGGCCCATTAGGTCAAATGAAGGCCAGTTGATCTCCAGTGTGACTCTGTGGGGCCTGGCTATGAAAACTCTGCAGAATGATAACGACATGGAGCAGTAAACTACAACACAGGATTCACAGATTAAAGGCATTAATGTGTCTTTATTGTGATTTTTCAAAACTGGCCAGTGCTGTTGGTGGTAACCTGTTGGAGGAAGAAAAAACACATAAATTATAAGTTTGGTTGGAGATTGTGCTTCCAGATTGGACTGATTACTTTTTTACATTAAAATAGATCTGGGCTGCTTTTTTAAGTACTGGGCGAGAGTTTTCTGGTGTCGTAGCAGGTGTTTAATCTGTGACCTCAAAGTGGACTAATGTGATCTCGTTAAACATGGCAGTGAATCTTAAATGTTTTAACCACTTTAGAGACATACGAGAATCATTTTACAGTCTTTGTGAGTGAGTGGCACTTCATTATTTGTCCTTGTATAAAGTTCTTTTTTAATCAGAATCATAGCTGATAACAAAACCGCGGTGGTTTTCTTTGTAAATAATGCAAAGCACTTTAATGCTTAAGATAAAAAGTTATTTTTATAAAACAATAAAACAAAAATGCCTAAATTATAATAGTCTGTGTTTTTTAATAAGAAAAATGTTTCATTTAAAGAGTCATGTAATGAGTCCTCCTCACCTATTTAATGTAGGTTTTTCCCGTTTGAAAAACCTACATTAAATAGGGGAGGAGGATTCAGGTTTCACCTTTCCAGCACCTATAATGCAGCTCTGAAACTAATTCCCAAACAGTTTTACTCTAGGTCACACCCCCCTGCATCTGATTAATACGACTCCCACACAATAAAGGCTATTGACTCATCAGGGTGTAAGGAGGAGGGTATTCATAGGTAGTTTCTGTTCATTAAGCAACAACATACAGCTACTGTTTTTAAGCTTCACTCTGCCATATTCCAGTCAGAATTGACAAAGCTCCTCGGATGAGATGCAAAACGTCTTCAAGAAACCAAAGAAGTCCAGTTGCCTTCATTCAAACCCTTTTGGATCGCCATGACCTGGATGACTGAGAACCTTCACCAGCATATAGTCATGTAATGAGATAAGCCTTACATACATACATCATACATGTTTTTAAAAACTAAATATTGTAGAAAATCAGCAGTGCTTCATAATTTTAACAATCTTCATTATTGATTTCGTCCATCATTTTGAATCAAACTGGCTAAATAAGAAAATAGTTACAGACATGTTCCTCTTGAACCAGGTGTCCAAACTTTTCAAGATGAGGGCCAAAATCGTCACGTTAACAGTCCTGCAGACCACAAAAATGTGATTTTTTTTTTTATTTAAAAAATATTTTAAATTGTTTTATGATGACTTTTTTAAACTCTTCAATAAAGTCCAAAATGTTATAACATCTGAACATGAACCGTTAAAAAGTATCAATCTGCACCAACAGCCTACTAGGGAGACACTTCATCATTCTATAATACAAGTGGGAAGCCTCGCAATTTTGCTCTGACTGCTGCATATGGCCCCCAGGCTGCACTTTGGACATCCCTGCACTAGAATCTGTACAGCTTCTTTGGAGCCAACAAACTGTGGTCTGGTTTGTTGAATCTCTTGCTATTACAGAACAAAAATGCTTTATATAGAGCTGTGAAAAAGGATTTTCTTTTTCGTCATTTTTAAACATTTCAAATCAGCAAACAAATTTCAGTTTCAGGGAAAATGCAGTTTTCACATCAGGATTTAGATCTAAGGGACACAGCTATCTAAACCAGCCTGGCCCTATAGAACGGAGCGTGACGTGTTGCTTATATCTACATTATTTTGCAGTGTGTTTTATTCTTATAAAAATGCTATAATTATTTGTTTTACAATGAGACAGGAATATAAATAAAGTGCATCATTTGTATTATATGTGTTATGTAAAAGCTACACACTTTACCACATTTTGTTATTTACGCCACACCCCAATGGTCAATGGGATGGGGCGTGCATTTTTTTTTCTTCTTGATGCAGCCTAAGGACACCAACGTGGAGGCAAATCAATAATTTCTTTGTGGGAATAGAAGTGCTCGAGTTTATTGCAGAAGACAGAAGTTTATCCCAGGCATGCTGGACTATGAGGTGTAAAATTCCAGCTTTTCTTTTTGTGTGATCATTGCTACTATAACTATATGCATATAATCTTTATATACCCTCCAAAGTTCTCCTGTGACAGAATATTTAATCCAGAAGCTCTCATCCACCCTCAGAAGATGTCTGTTTCCTGTCCACTCCCTCTCTCAGGCCTGTGCCTCAAGGTATGAACATTGCTTACGAGAGCGGTAAGGCTTTATGGATGCTGTTGGTGAACGAAGCTGTCACAAATGAGAATCACATTCAGAACACATCCAGTAAACGCTATGCACCAGTAATCACGGCACAACTCCTCTACATGATGGTAGACGCGGAAACAGAGCACCTATTAGACATCGTTTGCTCCAAGATATGCTTCCGATGATTGGCCATCATTGTCACAACATCCATGCCTTGTTATGCTGTGCCTGCTGGATTAGTTGCCTAGCAACACATAGGATAAGTCTGTTATCGTGGTGTCCATTCTCCTTCATTACCCTTTACATCAGCTCTCCAAATTATGATGAAAAAGAGGCAAGGCTTTTTGCTCTGGAGGGTACCTGACCTTCACGAGGTCTTCATGTCTGAAATGGTTGTCAAGGACACGTCAATGAGTCTTCATCACAACACAGTAGGAATGTCAAGATGTTTGCATCTGCATGCTACAAGACACTATTTCTTGGACAATGTGGATGCTTTTTGTGTTTTTCTTGAAAAATGTTCCTTTTCTGAAAACTAACAGATGTGTTTCATCTTCCAACGTTCTGCACACATTAGCCATCTTGAGCATCATCTCATTTTGCAGTAAAGACAGAGTGTGAAGAAAGTCCTCCTGTGCTCCTCTTTAACATGGAGGCATAACTCTGGAGCACACTGATGCCATTATTACATTACTAGTTTCTATCAATGCCTTTATGTTCTTTTGCTTTTGACAAATGCAAACTAGTATCCAGATCTTACCTTTTGCACCATTATGAAGCGATAACATTTTATGTTCTGTTGTCTTACTTTGAATATATTTATATAATATATATTTTTAATACATGTGTATTCTAAATTATACTCATTTATGTTCTTGTTTTATGTGCACTTAAAAAATGTAAATTTAAAAAGATTCAGAGTCAACTGATGGTAGAATGGCTTCTCTGGGTCAGGGATGAGGTTCTGCCCCAAGAGGACGTAGAGTATCTCAGGGTCTTGTTCACACATGATGGAAAGAGGGAACGGAAGACCGATAGGTGGATTGGTACTGCATCTACAGTGATGTGCTGCATGCTGTACTGGTCAAACCCTCATCTACAGTCACGAACTTTGGGTGACTGAAAGAACAAGATCACACAAGCAGCCAAAATGAGTTTTCTCCGCAAGGTGTCTGGGCTCTCCCTTAGAGATAAGGTCAGAAGTTTGGTCATCCAGGAGGGTCTCGGAGTATGCTCCTCCACATTGAGAGGAGTCAGTTGAGGTGACTCGGGCATCTGGTCAGAATGCCTCCTGGACACCTCTCTGGTGAGGTTTTCCAGGCACGTCCAACTGGGAGGAGACCGAAAGGAAGACCCAGGACACAATGTAGGGACAATGTTTCTCAGCTGGCCAGGGAATGCTTTAGCATTCTTCTGGAGGAGCTGGCCCAAGTGGCTGGGGAGAGGGAAGTCTGGGCCTCTCTGCTTAGGCACCTGCCCCGTGACCTGACCCCAGATAAGCGGAGGATGGATGGATGGATGGATGGATGGATGGATGGATGGATGGATGGATGGATGGATGGATGGATGGATGGATGGATGGATGGATGGATGGATGGATGGATGGATGGATGGACGGACGGACGGAGGGACGGACGGACGGACGGACGGACGGACGGACGGACGGACGGATGGATGGCCTGACTCAAAGCTCTGACAAAAGACAAGGATAAGACAGCATACTTGAAAGCAAGTTAAAGGATTTTATTAAATAATAAAAAAACAAAGACATGGCTAAAAGCTATAATCACAGGGAGCAAAACTTCCACACCAAACAATGAATCAAACATGTGCATGGGGAAGAGAAGATGACAATGGGCCCAGGTGTCTCCAATCAGCAGACGGTCTACTCCAAGTGCTGCAGCATGAACCTGAAACACAGGAAAGTCAATCAACACCCTGTCACAGAAGTAGTGAAATAAAGGACTATTTCTATGCTCACACTCATTGTACTCTCTCCTGTCTCCTTCCCAGTGACCCCCTTTCCCCCCTCCTCATTGCTTGCCTTCTTCCACCATCACGTTGAAGCTTATCCCAAATATTCAATTCAATTCAATTCAGTTTATTTATATAGCGCCAGATCACGACAAGAGTCGTCTCAAGGCACTTCACAAAGTAAACATTCCAATACAGTTCAGTTCATAAGCCAATCAGTAAAAAAGTTTCCTATATAAGGGACCCAGCAGATTGCATCAAGACACTGACTAGTGTCATTGTGTTGATACAATCCTCATACTAAGCAAGCATTTAGCGACAGTGGGAAGGAAAACTCCCTTTTAACAGGAAGAAACCTCCAGAGGATCCTGGCTCAGTATGAGCAGCCATCCGCTACGGCTCACTGGGGGTTGAGAAGACAGAGCAGGCACAGGCACACCCCGCACCCACACACACACACACACACACACACACACACACACACCACAAATATGCGTGTGCTGTCTGTAACTGCATGCTTCAAAATGAGACCCAACGTAATGCCACTGAGCAGAAATAGTCCTGAAGCCTGCCTTTTGGTCCAATATCTAATCACATTGCATTGCTTTGTGTTGCCATAGGCACGTGAGGATAGGTTTAATTAACAAGTGAGTAACACATCCATCTAAGCTGTCAGGATTTTTTTTTTAATGTTTTTGATTGCACCTGATTGTACAAATACAATATTTTAAATAAAGAAACAATACATTTGCATATGATTTTATAGGTTAAAGTACTCCTTTGCAGTTTTAATTTTCAGGAATCTTCCTTTTCTTGAACACTTACAACCAAAAACAATTTGTGGTGCATGATCCGTACCAAAAGATGTGGACATGTTCTGGCAGCGTTCCCTGTTTTGCAGTAATTGCTGTGGAGCAGCGGCTTGTTGCTGAGTTGAGATGGATAAGTGGCTGACCTAGTCTCACACTGTAATTCCTCTGTGTGTCACAATACGAAAAGAGGCTTAAGCCTGGAGAAGAATGGTGGTTCTTCCTAGTGTTCCTCTGCCTCTTACTGCTTTTCTCACTTTCTCAAACAGAACCTGAGCAGTTCCAACCACTTAGATTTTGTCTCGTGTGCACGCACAGGGAGTGAAACGGAAAACTTGCTTTATAAAGCTTAGTTTCATGGGAATGATTGTCTTGTTCATATCCTAAAACGTGGTGAAAGGAAGACATGTCCACCAGTCCACAAACACACACACACACACAGCTGCAACCTACATCTTACTTACAGCCTGTTTAATTTCTGCTGCTGCACTTATTGTCTTGGTGCTCTCTCCCTCAAACACACACACACACACACACACTGGCCTGTAGCTACTGTACCCAGGTGTGTTTTCTGTCTGGGTCTGCAGTGCACTTCCAGTTTCTTGAAATGCGTTTCGACACCTGTCACTGTATGTGACGGGTTATTCCCCCTGGGGCACAGAAATCAGGCTCTTACAACACACACAGCAAACCTTTAGACAAGAAGTGGAGAGTCGGTTTTGCACTGAAATATGTTTCTGGTTGTCTCCTACCATTTATGTTAGTTGCAATAATCCAAATGGCACACTAGGATGAAACTGAAGCATTGGCTAAATCTGGGATCCTTCTGGTGTTTCGCTTCTATTTGAAGATTATATGTTTTTGTAGGTTCTAAGGCATGGCAGAATTCAGAATTAGCACCTTACATCTGTCAAGCAGATCTCAAAGTGCTGCAGAATAAGTATAAGTTAGAGATTTAAAACTAATTACGATGAAAAGGTACAAAAAAGTTGTTTAGAAAGATTTTATTTACAAAACCGCTAATGTAGTTTTTTTTTTGATAGCTAGCAAAATAGGAATCCGGGAATTTCTATTTCTAAGCTACCATAACAGACTTTAAGATCAAATTCACAACAAAAGTTAGGAACATTGTCTTTAGAAAGTGCCTTGCAAAGGTATACCCCTTGAACTTTTACACATTTACACCTTACAACCACAAACAAATGTTTTGGTAACAGTTTACAATAAGGGTCCCTTTATTAACATTACTTAGTGCATTATTAATCATTAATAAACAAAGGGTCACTTTATTAATGTTTCCGGTATTGTTAACTAATAAGTGTCCTTAAGGTTAGGACAAAGGGCCAGGGGTGGTGTCTGCTTAGTAATGCATTACATAATATGGTTAAGCAGTTGTTAATACTTTATTTAATAGTTTAGTAATGCTTAATAATGCACTAAGTAATGTTAATAAAGGGCCCCTACTTGTTAAGTGTTACTAATGTTTTTAATTTAGATGATCTGTAATAGACCATGTATCAGTCTAGTTCCACTTCACCATTTGTGTTGGTCTGTGATCTAAAAGCTCAATAAAAACGTTTATGTTTGTGTTTAAGGTGTAAGAATGTGTACAGTTCAAGGGGAATGAATACTTTTGCAAGGCGCTGAATGTATCAAACCCTATGAGACACTAAAGTTGAGTATCACAGCATTAGTTTGGACAATTTGTACCAACTTAGACCCACTTGTTCAGGATGATAGTTTGTTTTGATCCCTCTGATATTAAAATGATCGGACAAACTGTATTGCTTATGATAGAAAAAGTTTGAATTACGTCAACTTCACTGAAAAAATTTTATTTCTGATTAAAAACAGTCACTCTGAGTTTTTCATGCAAGCTGAACGTGAAAATAGTCTCCTACACCTATCTCCTGCATTAGCTTCTGATAGAAAATAGACTCTAGGATCTGAAAATCCTGACAGATCTATGCCACACTTCTCCCATCTTGACTCACGACGGGGAAGACTGTTGTTGGTTTAGCATCCAGGAAACAGCAGAGAACGTCTCAGCTAGTAGAAGCTAACCGTTAGCATTAGCAACTCCACCACACAGCAGAACTCCTCCAGTCTTGTGTTATTTGTGGAGATAAAACATCAACGTTGCAACGCAACGTACTATAAAAGCACAAATGAATAAATTCATTTTATTAGATTAATATTTCAAGACAATTGCATTTTCATTCTTTCATAATTATCTTTCAGTAGAATGTATTTTATGAAATGTTAAATGTTCCTTTTTACAGTTGATGCATCACCATATATCACCTCTCATGTGATCGGACGCTATTTTTCTGGGTAAATCTACAACAAAAGCTTCTGATAAATGAAAATATTTGATTTAAAAACATCATATTTAGGCATGTTACAACAAAAGATGACAACAAACCTTTTAAAAACCACTAAATGTGGAAGCACTGTGATGTGGTGGTTTTATGATCGTTCCTGCGTATGTTTTCATGTTTTCCAGCTGTTCAGTCAGATTGGGGCCTGCGGACTATCGCACCTCATTATACCAAAGAGATCTTCCCTGAAAGGATTACATAAACCCAAGAGACTTCCTTTCTCTTGTTCATATCATTTTGATTTCCTGTGGTGAAAAAAGTCAGCCAATCAGATGCAACGATTCTCTAATTGTAGAGACAGAGCCCTTAAGGCAGAGTGAATGGGGTGGGGGGCAGTAAGGGAGATGCTGTAAAATTAGCTACGCTGTCAAAGCAGTTTGCACTTGGCTTTAAAGGGATTGTCATCAGCTGAGCGGGCCGAGGGAAGCCCTCCTCGTTTTCGCTCATTTTGCCTGCAGTGAGACTCGTTCTAACTTTGCCTTTTTAGACAAGCAACTGTTTCAGGTCTTTCTAGACCTGATATAAACAGCTATCAAAGAGAGGGTCATCAGAAAAGGCTTTTATTATACATATGTGCGATCAGGTAAAAAAGAGCAAACATGAATGATGCTGAGTGGTTCCTCTGAAAGCGTGACTAGGGTTTCCTAACTGTTGTAATTATCATCAGAATGTAAAGAAATCTATAAAAGCCCCTGAGTTGATCCAGAATTCATCATCTCATCATCAAGCTCCATCTTTTTTCAAAGATCTTTTTATTCTATGTATCTCCTATCGAGCACTTAGTTCTCAAACTTTACTTTTGTCTCATAAAGATTTTCAAATTTGAATAACTTACTGAATTATAAGTTCTCTCTTGTGGAACCAGCTTCCAGTTTTCGTGCATAAGCCAGATACCCTGTCTGCTTTTAAAACGAAAATGTGTCTTTTACTTTAGAAATATGAGTCCCATAAGTAGAGTCAACTGAGGTTATCCTGGCTCATCCCTTTAGTTATGCTGTCATTTGTTGTGGTCAATTCAACAGAGCTGAGGGAGTAAGTGACACTCAGAGGGAAGCACACAACAAATTTTCAGACTATATTCAGACAATTCAACACTTAAGTACCTCATTCTACATTTGATTTAAAGAATGCTTGACTCTTTAGTCACCATGAAGGTGAAACCACCAATAAGTGGGTGTCATTTGTCTCACAAGAGAATGTTGTGTGAATTTGCTTAAAGTGAGACTTTACCTATCAACATCCCTAAGCTTAACAAATAATACAGTTAATTTTGTGAAAAAAACAATGATAATAATAATAATAATAATAATAATAATAATAATAATAATAATAATAATAAAGATTCAACATTTTATCAGCACTATTGCTAAAACAACAAAAAAAATCACCTTAAAAAATAGAAGTAATGTTTAATGACAGATTTTTAAACATGATTTCAACACAGTATTATTTTGAATCGTTTTTTTCTAAAATGATTCCTTCAGGTTTTTCAACTTGATCACAATTCAGCAAAAAGACGAATAGAAACATGTTGGGCTATTTCTCTGAATGATATCTTGTTTGTTTGATCAGGATGATCAGATATCAGAGATTCTGTCCAATCACAAAAACATCATTTGGACACTCCTTTATCTCCCTGGCCAATCTGTGAATGTTTCCATGGAAAACATCTGTTTATCCCTCAATTATAAAAAAACAATAATTATATTTTTGCAAGCTCGGCTGTCGCTCGGGTTTTTCCGGTCGCAGCCGGAATCCGAGCCCCTGAGTGTTTACGCTGCAGACGCATCAGTCGGGTGCTTTCCGCTCGCGCTTTGAGGTTTTTGTTCTCTTCTGTTGGAACAAGTCAAACAAGCCGAGTGTCCTGCTGCCGACATGGACACCGCTAACCAGGTTGGTGTCTGGGCTCTGCGGACAGACGGACCCTTTTTTCTTTTAGGACTGAACGATGCCTCCAGTCTAATTACCGCTCAATTGGCCGCTGTGCCGTTAATTGGCGCAAGAATATTGTGTTTTTAATCCCCCCCTGTTTGTGTCTCTGCAGCTTGCAGCTGTGGGGACGTTTCAGGTGCTCAAATTACCTCTGGGATTTATCCGTGTTTTGGAATGGGTGAGTTTGAACTTAATTATTTTGCATGCATTAACTTAAATACATAAGAAAATTATATAATCTCTGCACGCTGCAGTTTTTTAGTAAACATTTTTTGCATTTGGAGGAAAGGACTACTTCTCATCTTTTCATTTTAAAAGAATTTTCTGCTTATCTCAGCAAAAGCTTCTTTAAAATGTTTATTATTACACACCAGCAGAAACCTGTGCGCCATTTCCTGCAGATTTGCGCAAAAGGTTGCGCTATGCAGTGTAGAAGAAATGCCCCCATTTTACCCTGAGGTGACTGATAAAACAGGATTCAGAGTGCGTCCTCAATCTGACTGATTGAAAGCTTTACTGGCCCTTTCTGTCTGGGTGTGAGTTGTGCACCAGTGTGTTTATTGTACAGTGCAAATCAGCCTAGAAGCAAAAAGAGAGAAAGAATGAGAAAGATAAGGGGGCTTCTTTGATGTGAGTTTAGAGAAATTACTGTAGCCATGAGGGGATTCAGCCATTTGTTCAGTGTGAATCTTTCTCAGTATTACAGCAGTGTGCACCACATGACAATTACAGAAGACACAATTAGGGATTTGTTGCCTTTAAAATGATTAAACTGATCAAAAGCAAAACATTTAGGGACCACTTTGGTGTGTGATATTGACCTGATATTTGTTTGCCAGAAGCAATAAAACCACCATTTGTTTATGTGTGTGTGCATGTGTGTGTGTGTGTGTGTTAAGGAGAGGACAGAATGTAGAATTATTTGAGCATCACTGCATCCCTCAGCACACACCCACTTCCTCACATCTCAGCCCACAAGTGACCTTTTTATTCCTGCACCTTTATTTCTAACAGCAACTGTCCTCTCAGAATTCTTAATTATTTTGCCAGGTCTTCACTAACCCGTGGGCTCATGCAGGATACATTTGCAAGCTATTTTAATGAAGTTATTCTGCAGCGTTAACAGTGAGTTTGTTTTGTCGTGACTATTCCTAGGGAAAGGAAGTCAGTTTAGTAACAACTTTTATTGCCCCTTTTTTGGAATTAAGTGCTGTTTGACTTCATTTTAGTCAGAGTTGTAACGCAAGATGTGAGAAACCTGCAGGAACAGTTTCCTCACAATGTCCTCTTCATCCCAGTTGAGTCATGTTTTTACTCACAATCAGACATCAGTGGACGCATGCCTTTGTAAAGGGAAAATTGTAAGATGGTAAAAGAGACAAAACCTGGTGAAAGACCCTTAAAATGATGCTGAATTCCTATGATTACATGTTTATTGCTTGCCAATTAAAAGCTAAAGGCAGCTGATCATGTTACTGCTTGTGTGCATGTGCAGAACTGCTTCTTGGATACTTTATGGATCTAGCTGAGGTGCTTTTTTGGAGGTAGACTAAAAATTTAAATGCAATCTAAAGCACTCTAAAAAAATGTAAATGTCTAAGTGAGCCTGTACAAAGTTGAGCAGAACACAGCATGTTTTAGAGTCTTATTTCCTGATATTCTGACATCTCTCCTCTGATTGGATAACAGCAACGCGACTCTACCACTGACTCTGTTTGCTCTGCAACGTTGATGTTTTATCTCCACAAATAACACAAACCTGAAGGAGTTCTGCTGTGTGGTGGAGTTGCTAATGCTAACGGGTAGCTTCTACTAGAACTAGAAGTTCTCTGCTGTTTTCTGGATGCTAAATAAACAGCAGCCTTCCCCGTCTTGAGCCAATATGGGTGAGTCCATGAATGCTGGTGTGACATTATGACGTGCAATTGTCAGGCTTTTCTAATCCGAACGTTTCCCCGTCTATTTTCTATCAGTGGCTAATGCAGGAAATAGGGGTAGAAGACCATTTTCATGTTTAGCCTGCGTGTTAAACTCAGGGTGACCGATCTTATTTTAAAAATAACAAGTAAAAAACTTTTTCTTAGTGAACTTGACCTTTAATGGATCTACTACAGGTGTAGCACTATGTCTTTAAAAGGACTAAATGTTGATCATAATGTGATTAACTTCCTGATACTTTTTAAATCCATTAAACTGTTTATTGTGGTGTTAAAAATAAGTTCCTGATGGGTCACAAATTTCAAATCATCCAATGAAATTCATTTTAGGGCCTGCTAAAGCTCATCAGATTTTTGACTAGCCCTGCCCCTTCCAACAATCTCAAAGTTGCCCAATACCACAAAGGTTCTTAAGATAATCTTATCAGATAATCATACCATGTGTGGTGTGTTACAAGCGCTCTAGTACGCTTGGAAGGAATTCAGGACTTTTCTGATTATAAACCTGGAATTTCAAACATGTTGGATTGTCTTGCTCTGATTTTCGGGGACAAACAAACTTGCTGCCTGTTAAATGTGACGTGTAGCCAATCAGAAAGCATGCAGAATTCTACTCCTCTGCCATGTTGGTTTACTTCCAAGTCACGTTTTATCTCACGAGATTTACGGTCTGAACCAGGAATGTCTGAGCTGGATTTACTGACATGCTGCATACACACTGTAATGGGGTTTTTTTGTTTTTAGCTACATGTGTGGTTTCTCTTTGAAAATCAGCCAACAATTTAAAAATCCTGCCATGTGAACCGGGCTTAAATCATGGGTTTAACAAAATCCTGGAGGGCCAGATGATTAGTTTAATTTTCCTAGATAAAGCAGAAGATCATTTGGGAAAAAGTAGTTTCTAACTTCAGTCAGACAAACAAAATTTTAGAATCCAAGCCCATCAGTGGAAATGAGCTGTGATTGTTGCAGCTGGAGATGACATAACTTGTGATTGTGATGTTGTGATTCCCAGCTGCCTTGATTCAATAATTAGCTTTCAGGTTCCTGATCAAACACTATATCCCCTTTAGTCTGACATCACGCTGATGGAAGCGTCTGTTAAACCATAAAGAAGCACTTCCTCCACAGTATTCTCTATTTATTATGCTAATGTGTCATCATCTAAAGCCCTGCAGTAAATTTCCTCCCACAATACCGCACCAGCAGAACCATATGTGTGCCAGTTTGCTTTGTTTACATGCCTCCAGGCACTGAAGGCTTTTGTTAAGGCAGCAATTGACATTTACTTTGCTCATGATGTACCCTTGACTGTACGTCTGATTGCTTATGTGAACAGAGAGAGGGGTTTTTAAAGGTTATGCTTCCTTAGTTAAGATTTTTCCAACTTTTATGCTATTTTTCAGAGCTAAATCTGCATAAGAATAAGGCGAGCCCATAATTAAAACTGCCTGCAGGAAATTCTGTGTGATTTTGTTCTACGGTTACTGTGAAACCTAAAAAAAATAAAAAGCAAAGCATACCTGTGGGGTCTGACACCTTTACGTTAGGTTTAGGAATCTAGTTATTAGTATTTGGATCACAGGAAGGGGCTTGGGACTCTATTATGTCAATAATGGCTCTTACAAATACAGAAAAATAAGAATGTGTGTGTGTGTGTGTGTGTGTGTGTGCGTGCGTGCGTGCGTGCGTGCGTGCGTGCGTGCGTGCGTGCGTGCGTGTGTGTGGGTGCAGCTCTGTTTAGCACACTGTCAGAAGCTGGCATGTTCTGCTCCAAACAGCTGTAAGGTTCCCTCCTCTCCACTGTTGACCAACTCATGCAGAAGCTGTCCTTTGAGATGTGCCCGAACTCCTCACTGTTTTTGTCTTCGTGCTTATGCATGCACATTTGAGGAAGAGACAGAAAGGAGGAAAGAGACATTGTACAGTTGCTTGAGCACATGATGCAAATGATGAACACAGTCAGGCTGTTGGGTCATGTCAACCAGAGCAGTTCCACAAGTACAGTATGAGACTTTGTGACTCATCTGCCAGAACCTCCATCATGACTCGGATTAATGAGTAATGGTCTTCCTCTCATGCCAACCCAAAACCGTTTCTGACCCACTGGTCTGTGATGTCATCCTCACTACCTTACTGTACACCAGCCTTGTTTCCCGGCGGGATGGTCAGGGAATTATGTGTGTTTGTGTGCACCAGCTGGAATAATATTTCCTGTGTTGTTCATGCATTATTTGTCTTTAAAGCTGCAAAATAAAGGATTAAAACTCCTATTAAAGCATTTCAGCTTTCAGGACAGCTGGTTTATCAATCTAGCTGATTGGCAGAATTTTGAGTGTAATAATTAATAGCTACCTGAAATCACCATTTGAACTGCCTTCAGCTGTGATTTTTTATGATTTAAAGTTGTCCTAGAGTTTAAAATCATATTTACCTTGTTGTTGTTGAATATAGGCAACTTGAAGTGCTTTATGTACATTAATAAATTTGTAAAAGCAAGGGAGAAAAGGTTTGTTCTGAGAAAAGCTGGTTTAATATGTCATAAGCTTAGATAAACCACCTAAATTAACATGTCCCAACCCGCTTCAATTCTGCAATATATAAATGTTGGTTGCAGTAATGCTAAATGTAGAGCAATGCTAGTCTGAGCTACTGCTAACGACCTTGCTGGACTACAGGAAAACAACAAAGAAGAATGTTGGAGTGCTCAATTTCCAGAATGTTCTAAATATCCAGATTATGAATGAATGCCAGATAGATCCACAGCTTGTGGTGCCTGTCTTCTTCCTCGTTCATCTGCAAAACCTCGACGAACACTCACTTTGTTCCTTGTTTATTCCGCTGACATCCACCGGCCTGACACTGACCTCCTCGTTCCGATGGGGGGGTATACCAGTCTTTCCATTGTAGTGCTTTATTATGGGGTTGTATTTGGCCATTTATCAGGGCTCCTGGGTCTTTGTGAGCCCCAACAAAGTTTCTATAGGCTCAAAGAACAGTTTCCAATTCTAAAAAAACTCTTTCAAGAAAATTTTTTTTTCACAAGTTGATTTCAAAATACAGTATAAAAGAAAAATGCACATGTATGTATCTCTTTTCACAGATTATCTCTAAATTAATTTAAAGTGACATTCCTTAGTGAAAATGCAAGCACTCCATCTTCAGAAGGGTGTGTGCTCACATTCATATGTGTCCAACAGATCTGGGCTATGTCCCAAGAGCTCCAAAGAGACAGTAACACACACACACACAGTAAATTAGAAAGCACCAAACTGACTTGCAAATGCACGGCTGGCATTGCTGTCCTCTAATAATAACACTTAACTGGGCTTTAAGAAGTTATTACTGCTCATCCTTTTAAGTACAATCATCTCACTGCTACAGACATGGTTAAAGATGGGCTGATGCCTGTTGTTGAAAAGCCATGATATGCTTGAAGGCACTTCCATGATGAAACCCAAGTCTGCACACTCAGGATGTAACCCTGAAAAGTTCTGCCTGCTCACCTACACATAATCAAGTGTTTTAAGCATAATAGAAACAGCCCTGCGTGCGTGTGTGTGTGTGTGTGTGTGTGTGTGTGTGTGTGTGTGTGTGTGTGTGTGTGTGTGTGTGTGTGTATACTCTACACTCTAGTTGTCTCAAAATTTCACATGGATTAATTTTTCCCACATAGGCTCCAATAATCTGGCTTTTATTGCCAGATCAAGTTTTTTAAAATGATTGATTTCACAAATATCAAAGCTTCTTTTTTTTACTTTCAATCTGCAGACGATGCATTTAGTAACATATGGAAAACTCATATTGCTTATTTTTTTCTAGAAAATAAAGGAAATCCACAATTATTAAGATTTTAGTAATCCTCTTACTGGATATGAAAGGGCAAAAAAAAATGAATGTGAGAAAGATATTGCTACATAAAGAAAGATCCTGTTGGGTTCTTGTGCTTAGAAGAAAACATCTGATTCTCTCTACTTTGATTGAGAAATTATGAATTTGATCAGTGGCCAAACAAGCCAAATGTCCTTAAACTCATTTTAGAACAAATAAGTTCCTGAAAACACCAAATTTATAAGATAATGTCATCCAAAATTTTAATTATTGTGAAATTCAACCACACTCTAGATGCGGTCATACATCAGCCAGCCAGCATCATATCAGGTGCTTTCTCTGCCTCTGTCTAGTTATCTATTTCTGTCCTGCTCTATCTTTGTCTGTTCAGATATCACATTTTGTCATTTCTTCACTGACATATCACTTTCTGTTAGCTATCAAACTGCAGCTTGTACAAGCCGTTGCCCAATGCTGGAGCTAAACAGTTGTGCAGAAGCATCAGTGCACAACGCAAGTCAACGGGAGATTGATGACAGCTGTTGACAGATGTCACAAGAGACTTAACAGGTCAAAGATCTGTTTGGCACCCATTATTTATACATAATTATTTATGCAGTTTAGGCAGAATCACACTAATATTAAAAAACAAACATTTTGTGTTCCTTTGGCGCAGTTCACATGGCAGGATAATCGAGCCAATTAGTTACCTGATTCTCCCCTTCTGTCAATCGTAAAGGACGATTACCTGATTACCGTAATGGCTCTAAAGATAATCCTTTCAGATAATCCTGCTGTGTGTGGTGTGTTGAGTGCTCGGGTCTGCTTGGAATGACATTGGGACCGCTCGGTTCATAACTTGGGGCTGTCAGACGTGTTGGATCGTCTTGGTCGAACAAACATGCGTCCTGTTGGATGTGATGTAGAGCCAATCAGAAAGCGAGGCGATGGAAGCACGCCACATGCTCCTCCTCCATATTTGTTTACTGTAAACAAATATGGAGGAGGAGCATGTGGCGTGTAAACAAATATGGAGGAGTAAAAAAAGTAACATTAGAGTTACGTTTAATCTTGCGAGATTTCCTGTCTGACCGGTCAGTGTGTGTGTGTGTAGTTGGTTCTTGTGTAGTGTGTAGTTTTTGCTGTGTAGTCGGACACCCTGTACAACCTAAACCGGTATATCTGGGATTTTTTTATCGCTGCATGTGTGGTCTCTCATGTTTAAAAATCGCTTTACAATTCAAAAATCCTGCTGTGTGAACCGGCCATAATCTGATGTTTCTCGTGACAAATCACTTCCAAGGTGGACCTCTGTTTCCTGCTTATTCCTGAGATGAGACACCTTTGTTTTTGTGTCAGAGAGGAAAAGGTTACCTGTCCTCCCCTTTAGGTGGACAAGACGTCCAACAATCCACACACAGGTCAGGGACGAGCACAGAACCCTAACCCTAGAAATGCAGTTCCATCGCCATGTGCATACATACTTAACCATGTCTAATAGAAATAAAAACATTTCTCTGTCACAATGAGACTATTCAGCTACAAACAGCATTTCCTTTAATCCTCATCTATACTGTAATTGTTGTGTGTTTCCAGTTTTCTATGATAGGACCTTCTGCAGCAGTCTGCTTCTAGCTCCTGCAGGCCACCTGAATAAATAACCAGTGAGCCTCCAGTATAGAGCACCAAAAGACAAAAAAAAGAACACTCTTACAAATGTGAATGGAAATATTCTCATGGTCAGTGAAGCTTACAGCTGGGTGCAGCAGAGAGATAGAGAGTAATGAATCTGTGCTGTGCTTGGCACAAAGTGCTCCCTTTGCAGGAGAGGATTATCTGTCGCTAAACGAGCTGCTGATTTTGTTGCAGCTACAGCGGCGCTTCCAGTGAACCGTAGATCAAACAGTGTTTCTCTGAGTTTGTATTCTTGCCCCACCGTCTAACCTGTTCTGTGATCTGTGAAGTGGGTAGAAGCCATGATTAATCTCCCAATGAACAAACAGAATCGTTGTTTTCAAATGATGCTAAAAGACAAAATTTATTATCTCAAAATGATTAAAACAAACTCAGTTTAGCATAAAGAGCCTTTATAGTGAGGGTGAGTCTGACTACTGCCATGCAAAAGTTCAGATTAAGTGTGCATCTGTCAGCCCGCCTCAATGTGTTTCTGTTACTGATGCTTTTGTCATTTTGTTTTTGCGCCTAACTAGCTGGAGCAAAATTGTTCACGTTTGCACGCTGGCGAGTTGCAGTGATGCTGTGTATTTGTTTGGGTGTGTGTGTGAGTGTGTGTGTGGTGGCGTGCGTTTCTGATGCTTCTGCCTGAGTGGAGTAAATGAGATATTTTTAAACCACATTCGCATACATTCATATTCCACACTCGCATCCAGGCTCCCTATGAACACACACACACTCATTGCAATTGCAGTGCTTTAGTAGCTGGACTTTGCACAGCTCTGTCCAGGTATGAGACATAAAGCTGTTTGTGGTTCACTGACATGCTTTTGTTTATTAGTTTTGTGTTGCAAAGTGATAAAGTCTGGACAGGCAATAGAGCTGAGAGAAAAGAGCTCAAATAGTTTACGAATAGCTCAGATATAGAGGGTAGACTCAATGACTGAATCTACAGAACACAGAAGTTTAAACCACCAGAAGTTGATGCACAGACTGAAACTGCAACAAATCCGAACGATCTTGATATTCAGCCACCATCATGACGATGTATAACAGGGACTCTCACCAAGACCCTGCAAAGACTTCCTCCTTATCTGTCTTACTTTGAATTTATCATTAGTATTTTTTTTCTGATTCATGAAAAGCATTTTCTCCTCTTAGCACGTATAAGGGTGATCATCTGAAGTGGTTTTTCCTCCTCCTCAGGCAGCGACTTGTCTTTGCCTTGATGCCTGTCAACATGAATGTAGCAGGTGGATGTGTGGGTGTGTGTTTGTAGCCTCTGTGAAGAAATTTGCAAAAATGTCAAGTGCAGTTCGACAAATGGATCTTTTTCCTTATTTGTTGCTTAATTCAACCCGTGCATCCTTGCATGACGCTCACATTTTTTTTTACATTTTTCTGATAAAAGACGTTTATTTTATGTAGTTATTTTCTCATCAGTCGATTTATTCATACAGTTTTTATTATTTTACCTCATTATCACGTCTTTAATGTTCAGTTTTTATTCTCCAGTGGTTTTCCTGTCTTTTCTGTGCCTGATTCATCTGGTTTTTACAGCGTGTGCACTGAACAGTGAATCTGACTCCCGATGGTCAAGCCTGAAGACATCATCTTCCTCCATTGTTCTCATCTCCATCTTCCAGCATGCTCTTCCTTTTGGAGCTTTATAAACAACATTGCCAGAGAGGACTCTTATCCACATGCACACTTAGAAACCTGTAGATAATTAAACCAATTACATTTCTTTTATACATTTTAGATCTTGAACTGTCTTGAAAGCACATTAGGATTTTAACATCACTGCTGCACTTTTCTGTGCCATGTAGGTCAGTGGAGATGAAGGATGACTGAGATGTTTCAGAGCTTTATTTACTCCGTCGACGGTTTCATTCCTGCGCTCGTGTTTTTCTCTCCTTCCCCTCTGTATCTGCGCCTGCCGTTTGGTTTCCCTCTCACCTCCTTCTCTCTTTCTATCTCTTGTTCCCCGAGGAGCCCAGCTGGGAGAGGCAGATAAACATTCGGGGGCATGGGGCTTAGCATCCACCCTCCTTCCACAATGCTACACTCTCCTGTTCAAAGGCTCCAGCCAGAAATGAGAAGGGCGGGTTAAATCCTAGCTGAAAATCACAAACAGAGGAGGCAGCTGCAAGAGAGAAGACACAGAGAGCCAGAGATGCTTATCTGTGGGTCTTTAATTAGGAGGGCAGAATTCATCTCTCACTTCTCTGGTCACTTTTTAAAATTTTATTTGAACATTGTGGATGCTGGTAGTTGGGTTACATGTGGAATCTCATAAACTACTTTAAAAACAAGCTAAATTTCAAGAGTGAATCAATTCACAGTTCTTCAGTACAGTGCAGGATCTGCAGTTGTTCCAGCTGTGCATCAAGTAAGCAGCATTCAATCTCCACCAAAGCTGCAGGAAACATGTAGAGATCAGAGTCATCTTTTTAGAATCATTTATGGGTTTTTCAAAAACACTGTTTTACAAAATTTGATAAGTGTTGATTCATCAGTTAGCACAGTAACTGACTCCTCGTATAACTAATCCTTCATCACTACCTTCTCTTCATTCTGCTTTTTCTACCAATTTCTGCCTTTCCCGGGATCCACTGATTACCCTTTTCTTATTAATTTTCTTTTTTCCTTTCCTCACACTTTTTAATCACAATTTTTATTTTTCCAATTTTTTAATATTTTTTAAATATTTTTTTTATTTCTTTACTTTTTTATTTTAAATTTTTGTTTTTGTAAAGCGCCTTGTGATTTTTATCTTGAGAGGCACTAATGTTTGAAATCTGCCCTCATTCATTTTCTGCACTACACATTAATTTGATCAAATGTACAAAAAGCTGCTCATTCACACATTTTCACTTTCATAAGTGAAATTGTGTCTAAAAGGTGACTCATTAAGACTGCATTTTAAAACATTTTAAAGCCCTAAGAGGTTGGCAATCTATACATTTCAGATTTTATTTAAGCATATCAGCTGACAAAACGTTCAAACACAGAAATAAAATATATGATTTATGTGTTACTTGTGTGTACAATAAGCAGAATAAAGTTTGAAATGTCAACTTTTATGAAAGTTATGGCTTTAATTACTCAACTTGATATTGTTGTGCCTGCATGTGGACTCACTCCAGGGCTGGAGCACAGATTGAGTCCAGGTCACCCTTGCAATCTGGATGTCTAACTCCTTTGGGAAATGTGCACAATTGGCTTTCACAATGAAAATTTTGTTTTTTATCAGAAATGTGTTCTATGTAAGTTTTTAAGAAAACAAAACCTGCCTTTGACAGGAAATATTTTGACATGAATCGGCATGAAGTTACTGAATTTTATCCCAGAAAGTCTTTTAACAACTACAGCTTTTTTATTTCTAAAAAACATAATTTAAAGTTGTCATTTATGTGCTTTGATCAGCCTTTAACTCCACTCATCAGTGTGTTTATGCACAATGCAGAATATGAAATAATGTAAGTAAAAACTTGGACCAAGGGGGTGTAGTATAGGTGCTGTGTTTCTTGACTTATGCAAGGCGTTTGACACTGTTAACCACTGTAAACTATTCTTCAGAAATTAGAAGAACGTGGACTATCCCAACACACAATACTCTGGTTTTCATCTTATCTGAGTGACAGACAACAATGTGTGAGAGTGAACAAGAGCCTGTCCTCTCTTAAAGATTGCAGAATGGGAGTGCCGCAGGGTCCAGTTTTTGGGCCAATGCTTTTTAGAATATACATTAATGCCCTCTCCTCTGTGTGTAGTGTAAAGGTCATTATGTACACTGATGATACTGTTGTGTTTACTCATGGAAAAAATGCACCCGAGGTGGCCGCAATATTGACAGCTGAGATGGGAAAACTTTCTGCCTGGCTTCGAAAATCTTGTCTGATCTTAAACGTGGAAAGAATGTCGCCATGTATTTTTCAAATAAATGGAGACTACCATAATACCCTGATATTTTTATAGATTGAAATAAAATTAAAATAGTTAATGACTTTACCTACTTAGGGGTTACTCTGGATTTAACACTGAGGAAACATACAAAAAACCTGTTAATTAAATTTGTCCTCTCAACTTTTAAACATATTTGAGGGTCATTAACCACGGAAGCGTCGTCTGCATTTCTAACCTTTATGATCGTCTCGTTTTCTGTACTACATGACAAGCTGGTCGCAGGCATGTGAGACAGCTCTGAAACCACTAGAATCATTACATAAATGCGCAGTTAAAATCCATGATGCAAAAACTTCAATGTTAGCACCACTGTCTTACCCTGGCCAAGTACGATTTTTTTTTTTAAACTTTGAAAATTTTGTCATGTATGCAAATCTTCGTTTACGTTTTAAAATCATACATGGTGCTGCTCCTCCATTGAGAAATTTTGTCTCATTGACTCCAGAAAAAAAACTCATGTCACACGCTCTTCTTCCAGAGGGCTGTGCTGTATTCCAAGATGTAAGTCTGCGCTCGCTCAAACTGCATTTTCATATGGTAAAAAATCTCGGAATAGATTGCCAACAGAGGTTCTGGCTTGTACAGGATTTTCTGCTTTTGCATGCCTGATGAAAAATTGGTTATCTCAATGTTGTACTCATTAGAGAGATGGATGAGACCATGGACATTTAGGTTAGATTGAATGTAGATGTATACACATGTTATACCATGTGTGCTGAGTGAGTGTGAGTATGTGGGGTGGGTGTGTCCAGGGTCGGTCCTTGAGAACTGCTGCCCTGTGGTTATTTTTGTGTTTCTTTCTGGGTTGGATGTATGTAAAATTATCTCTCTATATATGCTCATTTAAATTTGTGTTTTCTATTATTGCAGTATGTCATAATTTAGCTGCCCAGGACTGTAGGTGGAAATTAGCATTTATGCTATAACCTGGCATCAAGCATCTGTCCTGCCTTGTTTTGGTCAATATATTGTTGTGCATGTCCCTGTTTTCAAATAAACGTATACTCACTTTACTTAAAAACGAGATTAGCAACAATCTGATTCTTGAAGTTAGACACCTTCTGTTCCAGAGCCCTGAACAGGATCAAACTCAAAAAAAACTTTATTTATATTTTAGTATATTTATTTGACTCAAAACTGTTAAACCTACACGTGAAACAAAATATATTTAATATGGTGCAAAAGTTCATTCATTTCAATAATTCAGCTTAGACTGAGAGACCATTTAAAGGCTCAAGAACCCTTTGCAGGTGTTTGGGTTTCATTAGCTGATTAGAGTGTGACACTTTGAGTCTAGAATATTGAACCTTTTCACAATATTCTAATTGTCTGAGATTTTGAATGTGGGGTTTTCATCAGCTGTAAGTCGCAATCATCACAATTATAACAAATAAAGGCTTCAAATATCTGGCTTTGCATGGAATGAGTCTATCTCATATAATGATTTCACCTTTAAAGTTGATTTACTGACATAAATCAACTTTTGCACCATATTCTACCTTCTTGAGTTTCACCTGTATAAAGCACAACGTTTGTGGACCTCGGGACTATGCCTGTGAAAGATTGAAACATAAAGTGGCATTTTGTACTTAAAAATGAGTTGTAAAATTTGTTAACAGAAGCCTGAAAAGGGTGGAAGTCAGATTAGGAACAGCATGGGTGTGATCTGATTACAGCATTTGTTTCCATTTGGAAGACGGGCTGCTGCTTGTTCTGCAGCCTGCAGGCGCCGACATGACAACAGATCAAAACCGACGTTCTACGAATTACAGTAATCCAAAACAGACGTGATTGATTACAGTATTAGTAATGTAGAGTGACGTAGGTCCTAACTGTACTAAGAAGCTTCAGTTGAGCAAAGTTTGTCTTGACGACTGAACTAACCTAGTGATGGAGCTGCAGCAAAAACACAGATTTGTCACCACATCAGTAGGCTCACTGCATTAATTATTATGCCAATTTGATTCTCAGGTAATCCGTGGGTGGAGGCACTAGTTGCTGATGCATTAATCTTGGACCTGGCACTCCCTGTGGAGGGTCATTTCTGGAAAATGACTTAGTTTTGTAGATGGTGTGACAAACTGGATTTTGCAATAGCAAAAACACAAAGTTGGTACACACCGCACCTAATATTTATGCACTCCAAGAACATATTCACACATTCCTAGAAATCAGAGTCCGTCTCAGTAACCTGATAGCACCCTCCAGAGGCTGAGGATCTTTTAGAATAAGACATGAAAATCCTCACCAGCTGCTGGCAAGCTGCGTGTCCAGCTGCCCACAGTATGGAAAGGGGGAGGTTCATGCTAACCAGGCATCCGCTCAGATTATGGTGATTATGGTTCTGAGGTCCTTTGAGGCTGTGAGAGGTTTAGAGAGCATATTATAGTGTGTGTGTGTGTGTGTGTGTGTGTGTGTGTGTGTGTGTGTGTGTGTGTGTGTGTGCGCTGCATGTTCATGTTTGCTCATATCAATTAAAACTCTTTAACTTAATTTTTACCCGTTTGTAGAGGTTCACAAAAATCATTCTGAAGAAATAAAACCAATTAGAGTTTCAATTAGTAACTTAAATCTAAAAAAATTGAGGTGATGGAAAATCAATCAGGCAAAGGAATAAATAAAAATAAACATATATGCAGTTTTCACACACTGTTAAAACACTGAAAACAAAACTTAAAATGTGTAAGAACATTTTCCTGAGTCTAAAGCATCATTTTGCTTTTATTACATAACCTCATGTCCCAGAGATTCCTCATTGTTACTTTAGTTTTTTTACATTGACCACAGATGCATCCCACCTTTTTGTCTGTGGTATCATATTTACTCAGCATAAACAAAGGTTGAAAGAAAACCGCTGATGTTTCCAGTTAGTTGATGACTCACTCTGTCTAATAGAAGCCCATTAATGCATTTAAGTAAGTCTGCTAATGTGGTAAATGGTGTTCATACTCCAAAAACAAATAATAATAAGTGGTGTTTGTCAAATTTACCATATTGATGCTCTGAATTCAGCTTTTCAGCAGTTTTGCTTTGTCTGACTTTGGAGTCTGGAAGTTAGGAGTGACAGGTAGAACTGAATAAAACTTGTTTGTCAGTAACAACAAAGCAAAATGGAATGTATTGTTATAAAAACCAAAAATTGATGCTTCCCTGTAAACAGTCAACATCACGTGGACGTGCAGATCCTGTCTATATTGGGTCCGTTGGTCCAGACCACGTCTGTAGGAGCTAGCTCTTTGCACAGTGGGTTAGTTCTGTCTTTTCAGCAAGGCCAAAACTGACTTCTTACCTTCACTTTCACTTAATATTAATGTTTCTCAGCCTTTATCAACTGCGTTATTGTTTCTTGGGGTTTGGATTATGACCATTTCCTTCTTTTTTCAGTCATCACAGTTGATTTGATTTGACAAAACTTTTCAACTTCTGTTTTAAAATCTAATTTTTGAAAACAAAGTGTGATGTGACTTCACTGGTGAAGTCACATCACACTAAGACCCCCCTTTCTCCAGTAGCGACGATGCAGAATAAAATGGACAAAATATTTAACTTGCCTCAAAATGAACCTGTGGTTCCCAACACAATGTGCATCCCACAATAACACCTTTGTGGTCTAGAGTAGATCCCAAGAAATAACATTGCAAAAAAATAAATCCTGGCCTCATTTGAAATGTTTGTGTTGTTCAACCAGCCATGTTTGGGCTCGTAAGTCTTTGTAATTGTAGTTTTGTGGGTCAGAAGCTAGTTTGCTCTTAATTCCCCATGAAAACTAAATTGAAAGACATTATGAGTGCCGGTCTACTGCCCCCTAGTGGTTAAGAATTAAAATTATAATACTCTTATTTGTTCAAAAATAAAGTTTTAAATAAATGTTCTATATATTTTGAAACCCAAAGATTACAAAACTCCAAAGTGTTGAAAATTAAATAAATAAATAATACATCGTGAAATATGTTTTTACATAAATAAATACTAGACAATTGTGTAATCTGACAATGGAATTGTGAAATAACTGAATGTTGTGTAAAACTCTAAGCACAATATTATGACATTTTTTCATTATTCTTTTAAAATTTGTTTATTCACTAAAAAACCTTATTTAGGAGGTACGTTTTCCCCAATAATGTAAAATTTTTATGAAGACTTTTTATTTATTTCCATTTTTATTACATAACATCCTTTTAACAAAGTCAGGTTTGATTTCATAATAGTATTTTTTTCCGATGGCTAATTTTCAGCAGACTGTCGGTCTGTCAATCAGGCCTAAATTTTTACATAACATTCCATTATTTCACAATTTCATTGTCAGATTACAAAATTGTCTAGTATTTATTTGTGTTTATCAGGGGGGTCACTAGGTTTTAAGGACAGGGGGGGCTTAGCCCCCAAGAGATGCACACAATATGAACGAACGTAGTGAATGAGCACAAAATTTCACAAACAGAAAGCAAAGACTGAGAAATTGTTTTCCTACTTTTTTGGACAGATTAAACATCCTAGGCCTAATGTAATTTGCTAATATCATGACTTCTGCTCACACGCCACAGTAATTTGTTGCTCCCAAATATTTTGAAGTTACAAACATTACATTTTGAGCATGCATGTGATGTGACTAAATGTGACTGGTTGCAATTTAAAGCCCTGAAAAATATTACTAAATCACTTGAATTGAAGTAATATTAAGTAGAACCCTCAAAAATATTCGAGTCAGGCTAATTTGTATATATATATATATATATATATATATATATATATATATATATATATATATATATATATATATATATATATATATTTTTTTTATATATATATATATATATATATATATATATTTGCTCTCTCCACTTTCTAACCTTGACTCTCCTAAATAAAAGCTCAAGTTAAACAGGTCTTATATGTTGCACCGTGACTGAAATGTATCATATTTTTATCCATATTGAGTTCCATTAAAATCTAATCAGACAGTCTGCATCACAAATGACTCCATCCTGTGAAATCTTTGACTCACCTCTCCAGCAGAGGTCTCTCCCCTCTCACTCTCTGTGCTCCTCTGCCCTGACTCCTACAGGTTAATGGGGATGGAGAGGAGTGATTATTATTATTTCCACTGATTATAACCTGAATGAGCTCAGCTCGATTTTTCAGAGCTAAAACGAGTGACAGAAATTAACATTATGCTAACTGCTAACTTAGTGCACTAGCCAGGTTTTTATTTATCAAAATGGGGAGCACCTGGTTCATTAATTACATGGAACTCTCTGCTGTTAGCCTGGAGCTAACTAATTGTTACTACCAGCCAGTGATGAAGACTTACTTTCTTGAAAAACTTGCGTATATCCATGTTTTCTTGCTGTTTGCAGCATGTACGCTAGTGTCCGCAGGTACGAGCTGAGTGTAAAGTAGCAGTGAAAACGAGGACTGGATTTTCAGTAATGTGGATGTCTCCTGTGAACAACTGGAACGGATTGGATAACGAAGCACTGACGCTACCTTAAGAGTGTAAAGTGAAAGGGACCAACCGAGTTATGATCATATATTTATGTGAATAGCGACGGGTTTATATTGTTATTTCTTTAAAATCATATTTCTGCATTTTATATTGAATTTGTCTGCAAGTTCTGTAAAAAAATACATATATCGGAAAAAAAAAAAAAGAAAAAAAAAACACAAATTATTTAGAGGGGCTTAAGAATATTTTAGGGAGGCTTCAGCACCCCTAAAATAGGCCTAACGACGCCACTGGTGTTTATACATATTTCATAATGCATTATTTATTTATTTAATTTTGAACACTTTGGAGTTCCATATTTCTGACTGACTGTACTTGAGTTTGCCCCCAACTCTTCAACATGGTGATAAAAATCTAATCTCCACAAGTTTAAGGTTGAATGTTGCCTCCTGCTGCTCAACCAGCTTAGTGTTTGACTACTTGTCAAACAGTTAAGGTGGACTGATCTGACTCTAACGTCATCGTAAAATCTGAGTGTAGGTAAAAAAACTGATAATTAGATGCAATCTGCTGTTTCTATGTAGCATTAGATTTGATGTTTTGGTTTGTTGCTTACAGCTCTTTGCCATCTTTGCCTTTGCGACATGTGGAGGCTACACGGGGCAGCTGAGGGTTAGTGTGGACTGCATGGAGAGGGCCAGCAGCAACCTCAGCATTCCGATTGACTTTTCTTATCCTTTCAGGTGGGTGGCACGCATCCTTATACAATAACATCATCTCGTTCTGATTCCAGGAATCTGAACAGCCTCTCTGTGTGTGCCTGCGTGCATGTTTCAGGTTGTACCAAGTGTCGTTTGAAGCACCAGCGTGCGAAGCCATGAGGAGGGAGCGCGTTTTCCTCACTGGAGACTTTTCTTCATCGGCTGAGTTCTTTGTCACCATTGCGGTTTTCTCCTTCCTGTATTCCCTCGCTGCCACCGTTGTCTACGTATTCTTTCTGAACAAGTACCGTGAAAACAGCCAGAGACCACTCATTGTGAGTAAATTGGACTCATGCTCTCCTTCACTAGGTTTGACGTTTCACATCGATGTGTATCATGAATAAGTCCAAAACTAAGAACATGGACATCGTCATGCTGCTGACTTTGCTCAAACTCTCTCTCTCTCTCTCTCTCTCTCTCTCTCTCTCTCTCTCTCTCTCTCTCTCATCAGGATTTTGTGGTGACAGTAGTGTTTTCCTTCATGTGGCTGGTCAGCTCCTCTGCTTGGGCCAAAGCTCTGTCTGATGTGAAGGTGGCCACTGATCCAGATGAGGTGCAGCTTCTCATCCCTGCCTGCAAAATCCAGATTAATAAGTGTGACTCTTTGCACGGACCTCGCTGGTCTGGGCTCAACACCTCAGTGGTGAGTTCAAAACGTTTAGAAAATAGGTCCAAATACATAGTAATGTCCGTCTATAAAAGTCTTTTTACAAATAGGTATTTTAAATAACTGAAATTGTATGTAAATGTTTCATAGGTGTATGTTTATCTGTATCAAACCCGGCTTATATTGTGGATGGTCATCATGCTTGAAATTTTAATTTTAAAAAAGAAAGTTTGGGCATGAGGTATATTTTAATTTATATTGCTTACTTGGGCTAGCTGCCTTCCAATTGTTATGATATGAATAAGGTTTTAGACTTATTAATACTGAATATAGGATCTTTTGATTTGCCTGGGAAAACTTATTCATCAATGACACACGAAAGCCAGAAATAGTTATAAAAATCTATTTATTACCATATCAAGGCTAATGATTCAAAGAGAAATAAAACAAGGATAATAAAAATGGAATAAACAATAAACAAAAAAACATGATAGAAATAAAATGAGGTAAAATGGTGAACTGAGGTGAAATGTAATGGAATGGTGATATGATTGGTGTATTTATGGATGTTAATGATGGTGTCAAGTATCTGATAAAGTCTGAGGGAAAGATTGAGTGAGGTATGAAACAAAATATGAATTTGGTTAAATCTGGTGCTATATTATAAAAGACCATCTGACCAATATGTTGAGTTTACCGTATTGTGGTGAGGCCGGTTCGGATTCAATCTGGATTGGAAGTTCTGTCTCCCGTGCTAGGTGATCCTCTCACTAGGCTGGGATGCTGTCTTCCAAGTAACGATGCACGTTCTTTGGCTTTGGTCCCCCCCCCTCGGTCCTCAGTATGACGGTATGACTCTTTCTTGGCAATGGTCAGCTAACCTAACACCGGATGGGAAAATGTGAAAAGGGTGTGGTTGGTTCTGAAAAGTTCTTAAAAACAAATGTTTCACTTAAGCTGAGACTGAAAGAAGCAACAACTCAGTTTTAAAGGGGACATATTATACAAAACTCACCTTTTGCATCCTTTCATGTTGCGTGTGGATCTCTTCTGCCTCTATGAACACTACAAACTTTTAAAAAAAAAACTCATCCATCAATTATTTACATAAGTGTTTGCTTTTAGGAATTGTATGCCTAACACAAGCTGTTTCATTAAGTCACCATTTGTGATGTCACAAACGGGAAAATTAGCACAGAACCACCTCCAATGTGCAAGAGAGAGCTGCTGCTGGAGGAGCAGCAGCTCTACTATGAACTCCTCTAGAATATTGGAGCTTCTCAGCTTATAGCAGCCTGAACGGGGCACGGGTGGGCGTGGCCAGCTTCAGCTTCTTTTCTTAAAGTGACAGAGCCCTGAAACGGCTCATTGTAGAAGGTACTAAAACTGTCAACAACAAAACTGTTGAAATTGCTTTTATGTGAGAGAGATGTTGTGCAAAGAACTTAATGACATGTATTGTATCAACCATATAACTATTATAAATTAAGACAAAATTCATAAAATATCACCTTTAAAACAAACAAATTAAAGATTTTCTTTGAAGAAATGTGAATTCCACTCTTCACTTCAGATTTTTCATCTAAGTTAATTCAGTGAAGTTCAGAGCATGTTTAATTGTCATTTAGGGACTAAAATGTGCACCACCAAACAGTTAACCTGCCATTTAAATGGTTTCATGTTTTACATTTCACCATTAAGTCTAAAACATCTCCTTTCATCCTAGGTGTTTGGGTATCTGAACTTCGTCCTTTGGGCTGGGAACATCTGGTTTGTGTTTAAGGAGACCGGTTGGCACAAAGGCTCATCTAGACTCTCAGGAGGTGCGTCTGAGAAACAGGCCGGCACTTTCACCCAGCAGCCTTACAACCAGGGAAGCTTCGACCAGTCGGGGAGTTACAACACCCAGGGAAGCTTCGACCAGCCATCTGAATACAGCCAGGTGGGAGGACCCACCTCCTACTCCAATCAAATGTAGCTGTGCCTTGTCTTTTTGCAAGCAGCACCTCTGCATCTTCAAAGGAAACCAGGGCTTGGGAAGAGGAGATAGGTTTGTTGACAAAAAAATATTAAAAAAAGGTTGTTAAACAGTTTCAGAGTCCTCTCATTGTGGATGCAAGTAATGTTGGGTATTGTAAAAAAAAAAAACATACGTACTTTCTCCTCCCACTTCAGGGGTCGTGTTTACTGAATATTGTATTTCTAGTAGTCTGAAACACTTTAGTAACAGTTCCTCTGTAATGATGTCTCTCTTAAACTAGTTTGCACTCTGTAAGTGAGGAACAAAGTGCTCTTTGTATAAGTTTTCAAGTGCATGATGTTTTACTGTTTTTGTGCCACTGAGCTCTTTGGGTAACGAGGAAAAAATAAAACATGCATTTTATGTGTGAAAGTTTACATAATCTACTCTGCTCTGACACATCACTGATAGCTTATCAGGTAATCTTTTTATTCTAACAGGAAAAACATTTTGATAATGAATATTTCTAATTCTGATTAGCTTCAGGAATTAAATTGATAGTTCTGTTATTTGATGCTGACATGTTGTTTTTAAGAATGTCAGAATGCCCATAAAACAAAAAACATTCCAAATGCATTTTGCAGAATGCATCACAAAGGGTAGTACAGTAAAAGGAAAATGTATATGCAACCACTGCAATTTCTGTTTCATCGTTTCCATTTTTTGCATAGATGCAGCGCTGATGTGTTTTTTTACATAAATGAATTGTTTCTTTGTGTTCAACAAGCCACTCTTACATACTGTGACTGTTTTCTGTGCCTCCCTCTGACTATTTTGAAATTTTAAATGTGAGATTCATTTTTTTGTAATGCATGTTCAGAGCATCATCTATAGTTAAAGCCCAGCAAAAAGTACATGACTACCACGGTTACAGTAGAAACATAGAAAATGTGAGTTTGTCTTTACATAAGTGAGAGTTTGTACAATAAATGTGGAGGTGATGTATTGTAAACTCATGATCATTGGATGAAATTGTTGGTTACTGTTGATTTCAAATCAAATGACCCCTAGCAGTGTGTGTTTTTGACCCCTGTGCCGGTGACTTGCATCTGTGTAATAAAGTCAGCTGAACATTCATGTCTGTATAATAATCTGCCACCTGTGACTTCTGTGTACAGGTCCATGAGTGTGGATGATACGTATTTTGCAGGATGTCACTCTAATAAAAAATGTTTAAATACGCCCCTTTGTCTCATTTTTTGCTATTGGTCCAAATTAGATTTTTTTTTTGTTGGCCTCTAATTTACAACTTGTTCCTTTAAAAAACAATCTAAGAGGTGATGCTACGTAAAAAAAAAGATTTCATTGTGTTGATCAAACAACAGAAGTGTCAAAAGAATTCACATTTATTATTACTCAGGTGGAAGTACAGATACTAGAAAATAGAAAAAAAGGGAACACACAAAAATACAACAGAACCAAAACAGTAGCGGTTGTTGCTGCAAAGCACACAGTAATAAATCATAGTGCATATAGTGCCAACCACAGCCTTAGGTTATGTGTTAACGCCCAAGCCCATACTTGTGACAGCACCATGTGAGCACCTGTGTGCATATCCGTGTTTGTGTATGTAAGGTTTCTATAGGAA
The DNA here is from genome assembly GCA_006937985.1 of Aphyosemion australe. Classification (NCBI taxonomy): domain Eukaryota; kingdom Metazoa; phylum Chordata; class Actinopteri; order Cyprinodontiformes; family Nothobranchiidae; genus Aphyosemion; species Aphyosemion australe. The sequence goes on from SSNS01000035.1 coordinate 3,000,711, forward strand.
TGTCCAATAGTGAATGTGAGGGGCCACATACCTGCCCCCAAAGACCCATGGAGGATGGAGGAGATCCAAGCCCAGAGATCCCGAGGTCTCCCCCAGAGCGTGGGGACCTCAGAGAGAGACCGGAGCAGCCTCAAGGTCCTGGCTCAATCAGGCCAACAAGACTTTACCAAATGCAAAAAGCAGTGATGCAGTTTGAAGCCCCACCAAACCAGAGATACCCCCCCCCCCCCCCCCCCCCCCCACACACACACACACACACCTTGGATGCTCAAATTCTTTTCAGGAGTTATGAACAAACTCAATGGGTGAAGTTCCAGAAATCCTGGTAAGTTCTTTTAAACAGATAACAGAAACTGGTAAAGCAGTGACATCAGAGAGGAGAATTACATAGAACATCTGCAGGATTACTGAAGCTCACACCCAGAGTATCCTGGAAACAAGTTATGTAACACACAAAGAAAGTGACTCAATGTCCTGGTGTCAAGCAATGAAAAATGTAGTTAAACTGCACTGCCGGTGAGTGACATTGCAGACAGGTGTGACACTGCAGCTTGTGAACAGGTAGCTCCACCTGCAAGTGAAGCTCTGACAGAAAACACCAGCCCACTGAACCACTAAGATAGAAAACAGAGAATAGCCTGAATTCTAATAAATTATGCTGATGAACCAGATTACTGCAGAAACATTTGACTATGAACCTGTAGCTTTTGATAAAACAAACTGGAATATAAAAGTAACTGGCATGCATCTGAAATAATTCATTTCTATCAAACCAACAAAAATTATATATGACGGATTTTCGCATCCATATTATTCATAATCTCAGCCTTTATTTGAATCATCGGGAGATGAACTGAGGTTCCTGTCAAATCAGAACATAAATTAATTATTACAGGCAAAATAAACTAAAAACCTGGAGTATGTTTATTTTCTTCACCACCCACATTCAGCATCACTGGCCTTAAATGTGATTTCTTGTAAAAAAGAAATCTGTGTATTGTTTTATTATCATTACACAATGGAAAAACACACTATAAATAGGTGTTTTTAGATGATTTTTCAAGCAAGAGAGAAAAGCAAAGTTTTTCTTCTGAAGAAGAGATTTCTGTTTTATTGTTACAACAAAAGAGGGCTGAGACATCTGATAGTATGTCCACCACTTCCTGTTACAGTTAAACACAACTGATGAGAAGAAACAAAAGTTAACTTATTCAGAAACCATCAAGTCATTTTTTTCTGTCTACACCTCAACATGTGTCTGACTCTCACTATAATGTGTCTCATTGCAGCATCAGGAGCTAATGTGAAACTAATTTTACTTTTAAAAGCAGAAATGATAAAGTACTGTTAACCTACCGCTAGAGGGCGCATCGCTCGGGTGATTTGCAATAGAAATGAAACCTACTGAAAAACAAAACCTATGAAATAGTCAATTGAAACTGTGCAGCATCTTCTTGACAAGGCCGCCTTAATGCACGGGCCAACCTGGGCCGTGGCCAGGGGCCTATGATGTTTAGGGGCCTATCATTTCAGGTAAAAAAAAAACAAAAAAAACATCGTTTTATTACTGGTCAGGTTTTCTGTCAATCATCTTAGCTAATTTAAGGCTGCTGATTGATCCAAATTACAAGTGACCTACGTCACCCACGTGACCTCTAAAGGCCCATTGCACCAGAGCTCACCAATCAAACAATTTAGATGATTTCAGGGCGTGCTCCTCTAGTTGTAAAGAAATTTGGAAAAATGTCGGGGAAAAAATTGAGAGCGGTGTTCAGAAACGGAAAGTGCTTCATGAGAAGGAGCTTCGAGACAAAGAAGTAAGACAGAAAATACCTAAGCTGACAGAATTTATTTAATCAGCTATAAAGAAGTTGGACATATCGCTGACTGACACACCGGGCAGGTGAGCAGGATGGAGCACCTGCAGGCACGGAGCAGACCGCGCAGCAGGGAACCGCGGTCAAGGGAGGAGCAGCAGAATGGAGAAACTGGAGGAGCAGAGGAGAAAGACAGGAGCGCTGGTGGAGCAGAGCAGAGCAGACAGACAGGAGCGAAGGAGCAGAGCAGACAGACAGACAGGAGCGCTGGAGGAGCAAGGCAGACAGGAGCTTGGAGCCGGTGAGCAGATCCGAGCCGCAGAGGAAATATCGTCTTTGAACAAGTACGTTCTTTCTGGGCAAAAGTTGGACCAGAACAGTGTCAAAACAAAGATTTTGACTTATTTTGCATCTGAGCGGCAGTATAAACAACGTCAAAGGGTTGTGTGTGTGTGTGTGTGTGTGTGTGTGTGTGTGTGTGTGTGTGTGTGTGTGTGTGTGTGTGCGTGCGTGCGTGCGTGCGTGCGTGCGTGCGTGCGTGCGTGCGTGCGTGTGTGTGTGTGTGTGCGTGCGCTAGTCTATACATCAAAGTGAGGACCAATGACAAACTTCACCTGTAAAGTGAGGACACAAGTTGCAAAGTGAGGAGCTTTTGCCTGGTCCTCATTTTGGTACAAGAGCTCTACTCATTAGTTTTAGAGGTATGGTGTGAATTAAGTTTTAGTTAAGGCTAGGATTAGGAATAGATTGGTTATGGTTAGGGTTAGAAGAAGAAGGCACAATCCAGTCACTAAAATTAATGGAAGTCAATGGCGGTCCTCACAGATGCAAGATGAGAACGTGTGTGTGTGTGTGTGTTTTATGATGTTTAATAAAACTTTCAAATAGTTATAATTGCTTTAATAATATATTTTCAGTTTCCAGCATATTACTTATGCTGCGTTCACACCGGCCATAAAGTATGCGTCGCCAGCGTCAAGTTTCAATGTTAAGTCTATGGTAAGGCGCGTCAGAGCTGCATCAAAGTCCTTGCGTCGCTTTGTGAGCGTTGGGCGTGTCAAAGCTTGATACTTTTCAAGCTTTGACGCAAACGTCAAAGCTTGCAACGCTTGCAACGCAAACGTCAAGCAAGTTCAGCTAGCTGAACTTTCTGCGTCGCTTTACAAGCGTCAACCAATCAGAGCGCCAGTTGATACGTCACAGCAGAGCGAGGGAAGCCGTTTGCAACTATCGGGAACTGTATGACCCGTCTTGCTACACTTACCGAGATCGGAATAGAAAGGACCTTGCTTGGAGGAAGATTGCTAGAGAACTCGGCGTGTCGGATGAGTGTTTTTTCAACGTTTATGCTGACATTGTCTCGATAGGATCCGCCATTGTTACAAACATCTGGCAACAGAGAGCCGCGCACGCGCTCTTTCCTCCCTTCCCCTCCCCGTGGGGCCGACGCAACCGTCAAAGCAAGCTGCGCCAACGCAAGCTGCGTCAATGTCAAAAATATATAGGCGTCAAAAACGGCATGAAGTATGCGTTGTTTGACGCATACGTAAAGGCCGGTGTGAACGCACCATTATACGTCTCTCTCTCTCGTTCTCTCTCTATAGATAGATAGATAGATAGAGAGAGAGAGAGAGAGAGAGAGATAAGTAATATGCTGGAAACTGAAAATATATTATTAAAGCAATTATAACTATTTGAAAGTTTTATTAAACATCATAAAACATGCAAAACACACACACACACACACATTCTCATCTTGCATACGTTGTGAGGACTTGTATATAAGGGCCGTGGGGGCCTACTGAGCCTCTCTGCCCCGGGGCCTATCAGCTGGTTAAGGTGGCCCTGCTTCTTGTAGCTTGTTTCTGTCTGCAAGTCGCTCAGCACAGCTCTTTTTGTGACTTTTTCTATTTTCAGGAGGCTCATAATGAATTCTCTGAACCAGCAGTATGAGGAGAAGGTCCGTCCCTGCATCGACCTGATCGACTCTCTCCGCTCTCTGGGTGTAGAGAAGGACCTGGCGCTGCCTGCTATAGCCGTGATAGGAGACCAGAGCTCGGGGAAGAGTTCGGTGCTAGAGGCGCTGTCTGGAGTGGCTCTGCCCAGGGGGAGTGGTGAGTTCTGCTTTTGGCCACTTTTAATAACAAAAACTTACTTTTAAGGTTAACAATGGTTGAACAATGTCGGTCTTATAAAAAGGAATGATATAAGAATTTACTGAAAATGAATCAGTTATTTTGGTGAGCTGGCACTGATCCAAGACTTTGATGTTAGTCAGACTCAGGAATGTTGCTTTTTGTCATTTATACAAATCGTTTTAAACAGAGTTGAACACATTTTTACTCAAGTAGAAGAAAAAATTTGTCATTAAAAAAAAGACTGGACACGAGAATAAAGCTACTCAAGAACTGATGGTTCAATCATAACACCTGCCTTTATTTGTTACCCTTAATTTAGTCAAGTAGCGAAAACAATCTGAAGTTTTATGCAAATTCATGTGGTTTAAAGAAAAATAATAATAAATTAGTAATACATATTGAAAAAACAAAACAAAAGGAAGAGGAAACACATTTCCAAAGTGCTTACTGGTGGAGCCATTAGCCACAGAGGGCGCTCTTGGCAAAAAAGGCAAGAGTACCTGGCTGCAGCAAAATGGCGGTGGAGCTCTACCTCCATTCGCCATTGCTTAAAGCGACTGCCCCGGAAGTGACGTCACCCCGGAAGTGACGTCACCGAAAGTTTTACGCATGGCGTTCAACGTAACCTCCACCGGAAGTTACGTTTACGTAGCCTTTTTTTCTCAAATCTTTATTGAAAGTTACGAAAAACGAATGCAAACATTCTAAAAACAAGGAAAAAGCTTCGAAGTCAAATTAAAATGTTTATCTGCGGTCAAACTGAATTATTTTTTTAGCTTAAAACTTTGAAACAATAACGTAATTTCCCTAGCAGGCGGCTTGATGATTATGAGTGGTAGTTTAGCAAAACCAACCAATGCTGTATAGTAAATCTTTATGTTTCATGTATAGTTTTTTGTAAATTCGCGTCATAATTTTTATTGTTTTATTCTATTTGTATCGTAGGTCACACTATAGTCTATTTGTGTGTTTTAAGTAGCATGTTATTCTTTCAGTGCATGTGCTGCATCTAAGAATAATAAGAATACCTTTATTTGTCCCTCAGTGGGGAAAATGCAGTATTGCAATGGTACTAGTACAGTAAAGTAACACACCAGTGCACCCATAAGGGAATTTATTGTCAACCACAGTAAATAATAAACAAATATTACTATTATAGTTGTGAAATAGTTAAATAACATTTAATAAACACTCCCTACATCTGTATTGATCTCCAGTGTGCCAATTCAAGTGTTGAAAGCATTCCAGTATTTTTATGAATTAGCCAAGTTAAAATAACATATTATTCAAACAATGCTATATAGGCAGTAGAACATAATGGACTATTCACATCCTCTACAGAACAAAGTGAGGTTCACAAAAGTGTGTTAATAGTCTTCTTTGAGTCTTCTACAGAATGTTATAGATCATTCCACCATCTCGCCATCACAACTATTGTTAGTTTCCTTAAAAAAAAAAAACAATTATTTATCATGAGACCATCATACTAGCAACATTGATCATTTGACAAGAATTGTTTTTGGCAATAAAGTTTATTTTTTCACAATAAACACAAAAAAAATCAAGAACAAAACTAGTGGAACATTAGCTACGTTTACATGGACACAAGTAATCGGATTGAACGCCCTATCGGATCAAAAATGCGTCATGTAAACATGTCAATCGGAATATTCTGATCCGATTCGGCCTGATCCGAATGAAATTTCATTCCGATTGAGAGAGGTGGTTTTGTCCGATCGTCAATCCGATTGGCGTCCATGTACACAGCCATTCGGATCGTTGGGGTAAAATAATGCCCACTGCGCATGTGTGCAACTTCAGCGTGCCCTCTTTCCGCCTCTGCGCATGCTCAGGACAGATCGAAAACATGGCGGGCGGTGAACAGAAGTGGTCTGTTGCCGACGCTATTTTTTACTGGAAATACTACGGGAGCTCAATATTGCTGAACGTCTCGATGGCCGAACGGTTAAAAATGCCGAGTTATACACTCAAGTGCAACTAAAGTGCATCTAAAGATGCAGGAAGTGGGAATTCACCGAAGCTAGAGAATAAGCAAATAAAATGCAAGGGGAAAGACGTGCGGACAAGATGGCGTTTGTTTACAATTTCTCTTCCGGGAAAGACAAGTCTGCGCATGCGCAAGCTATGGTGCGGGCATCGCGGCGTGATCGGATCATTCCAGTTAGTGTCCATGTAAACAGAGGTTTGGGAATTCTGATCAACCAAGATTTTAATCGGATTGGGGAAATTTGGCGCATGTAAACGTAGCTACTGACAGAACATGGATAAAAGTATGAAATAGAACATTTAGATAAAAGCATAAAAAAAAAATTAACAATAAGTAACAAGATATCAAAAGTATGTATGTCCTAATTTGTGGCAGGTGATCGTTTGTGGCCCTCTATTTTGTGCGGCCCCAAATTTAATTTGTAGACTAGTAGATGTAGTTTGACCCATTTTAACATTTATATATTTGGATTTTTACTAATCTGAAGCCAAGTTTTAAACACTACAAAGTCTCCACAAATTTTCATTCTCCAAAAATCCCCATAAAATAATTTCTGTATTTTCTAAATAAATAAAAAAAAAAATCACAATGTTGTGGCCCACACAGACATTAAACTTGATTATTTTGCCCACGTCCAGTAAAGTTTGTACCCTTCTGATGTACCGATGAAGTTGGCTCTCTTCTTATAAAGGTTGTACACCTCTGGTCTAAAGGTTTCCCCTGGCCATCATCACTTCTGCTTGAAGCCGTGTGAGTCCTTCCTGGAGGATGGTTATCAGGATCTGGAAAACAGTGACATGAACCAGTCATACCTTGTGGTGCTATTAGGAATGCACTGGTTTGTTTTATATGTTCCAGAATAATTAAAATATTGGCCACAATGACCAAATAAATTCCTCCCGTTTTCCAAACAGATCTTTACAATCTTACCTCTGGGAGCATTACATCAAAGACAGGATCTAGTAGCTCCATCTCCCCCTTTTTGATCCTGGTTCCCACACCCGTCACCTCTTCAGTGGTCTTCAGTAGCTCAAAGATCTGATGAAATACTACTACCTATTTCTGAAAACTACACTGAGAATGATAATATCACTTTTGATTTGTTGACAACAGTCGCCTCACGATTCTGATGCTGTGATCAAAGTTGGTTAAAAGGTTTTATGTACAGGTGAAACTCGAAAAGTTAGAATTTGGTGCAAACGTCCATTTATGTCAGTAATCCAGTTTAGACCATCTAAAGGCCCAGGAACCCTTTGCAGGTGTTCTGGATTCATTAGCTGATTAGAGTGTGACACTAGAGTCTAGAATATTGAACCTTTTCAAAATACTCTAATTGTCATCAGCTGTAGCCAGAATCATCACAAAAAGTTTGGAATATCTCACTTTGCATGGAATGAGTCTATCTCAAATATTAGTTTTATATTTCAAGTTGAATTACTGAAATAAATTAGGTTTTGCACCATATTCTGATTTTTCACATTTCACCTGTATATGTTGTTGTTCCAAAACTAACCAGATTCATTTTTGTTAAGCTGAATCATTCAGACATTTTTTAGATTTAAAACATGAAGAAAATCATTCATTTCAAAAATGAAACTTTTAACAGGATGTTATTCTAGAAAATTGCGTTATAATCCAAATGAATAAAATCATGCCCCCTCTCAAGTTAAAGGTGACCTAGAATGCAATTAATCAACAATCTAAAACAGAGCTTTGAGCCTCCAAAAAGCATAAGAACATTTTTTTTGGCTTTCATCTGTCCCAAGAGCGCTGATACAGGCCATTCTAAACCCCCTTACTCAGGCCTTCAGTGAAAAGAGCTGTTGACCCCTCCCACTCGGCCAGGACATGCTGATTGGTTGGTTTCCAGTGGCGGCTCGTCCATAGGGGGCGCTAGGGCGCCGCCCCACCACTCACAGGAAGGAGAAGAAGAAGATGGGAATCACAAAATATATTTAAAAAAAACATAAAAAGTAAACTAAACGATCTATACACTAGGGATGGAGAGATTCATCGATCTGAGCCGGTGGTTCGTTCGTGACGTTAGCGATGCGACTGCACCGGTAGCTTCAGCGCGCACCGGTTATAACTGACGGCTGTATCGCAATGTATCTTCCCGTACGTGCCTCTCATCGGTTAAAACCATGGTTACACCGATTACTTCATTGTTTTCCTGCTATGTCCTCGTTTTTTGAGGCGCATTGAACGCACCGTCCTTCTCTTTTAGCAGAGGCCAGGTGGTGCGCAGCCGCAGTTAGAAAAACCATCGTGGGACAATATTAACCGACGTACGTGCTTCCTGTCTTGTCAAAATAAAACTTTCTAAAGTCCATGTGACCGGTTTCTGCAGCAGCGTATTCTTCCGAGCATTCTTTTTGATCTGCACAACTAAAGCTTTGTGTGAGGTCATTTAAGATAATTCCTTATTATTGTAACATTTGTGCAGAACTAAAACTAAACAGACAGAATGACATTTTAGTTCAGAGAAGTTCAATAAACAGCTGAGAGGAACTCACATCTCAGCCTGGACTTTTCTCTTAAAGGAACAGTAACATTAGGCTACAACAGCTTTTAATATTGCCACATATGGATCATTACAATATTTAGAAGTGTTTTCAAATTTTTACTGTTTCATAATAATTCCAAATAATTGAAAAATGATGATCTCTAATCATTTTCTGATTCTGTTGGTTTATTTTTCTGTCTAAACCTAGTGTCAACCCCCTTATTTCAAGTATTGTAGCAATAATGTTATGTATAATATGTAAAATATCACTGATGATGTGCATTGTCTTTTAATGTTGAACTTATTGATTAATCAAAAACACTAGAGGATCAAATACATCCTTCACAGAGGAGAGGGAAAATCATTTTGATATTTAAAAATCAGATGTGGGCTGGAAAATCTTTTTAATGTGTTGAATCGTTTAAAATAGCATCATGATATGTATCGAATCGAAAATCGTTTTCAAATCATTAAAGAATCGTCAGCAGGGAATCGTATCGAATCGTATCGCCAGAGGTTTTACTGTATCGTTAATGTATCGTATCGCCAGTAGCGTATCGAGATACGTATCGAATCGGCCTCAGTGGTGGAGATTCACATCCCTACTATACACACCATATGGACTAAGTGCTGTGTGTAATCTGTGTTTAATAATGTTTTTTTTTACTTTTAACACGGCCGAATCGTCGACGTACTTGTCACGTGTCCTCTCGCGGGCGCAGCAATCTTTACCATTTGACTTAATATGGGCTAACTGGTGCATGTGCAGTGGGTCCCCAAACCGTCCACAACGAGAAAGAATAGGAGAGCGGTTGGTCGCATCTTTTAGCGATCGTCGCCGCCTCACCGGGTGAATTCTGCTCAGACCAGGGGGAGGAGATCGCTGATTGGTCAGGTTGTTCACCCCGCCCTGAGGGGAAAACTTTCCACAGGCTGGCACAGTGTGGCTCCATCTGTGCCAATTTGTCACAGCAGCAGCACACTACTTCCACTGAATATTTTTTGTTGTCCAACCTTTTAGCCATCTTTGCTATAATTGTGAAATCATCAGTGACAAATAAAGTTAATTGCTTCAAAACCTGACGTAGCAAACGCTACTAGTAGGTTCCAATGTGTGAAATCTGAGCCAATCGAATTGCTTGTTGTTGAGTTTTTTTCAGCTGGCTGGCTTTCGTGTTAACCAATCACAGGGAGAGAATCCACGCAAACAGGAAAATGATGAATGCGGGCGGGCAAAACTCTTATATAGTCTTTGGCAAAACAATGCCAGCAAACAGTCTGATCAGCTAAGCTTTTACGTTGGGATGTAGAATTTCACGAACCGAGTGGATTATTTTTACTACACCACACGGATTATGGCCATAACCTGCAGGTAAGCCTCATTTTAGCTTTTGGCTTCAGGAAATAGCATGCTGCCTCGTTAGCGGCTAGCACCGCTCCATACGGTTTGAACTAAGTGGTACTTCTTGTTTGTGAGTCTGGGCTTTAATCTAAACGCCGGCTGCTTCTGTGAATATCTTGCGTTGTGTCACTGTGTGTTTTTCTGGATACGTGTAGCGACTATTTTACGGCCTCACGTTTATTTACAGCTTATGGGTGTTCTGTTTGTAGAAAGTGGATTCTATTGATTAGATATAGCCTACTCCCCTTAAGCGTGTGTGCAGTTTGTGTAATATATGGGTGAATGGATGAATGTTTTTGTCAAAAACATGCTTAATATATTCAAAAAGCTTTTGAACAACTTTGTTGCCGGAAGCGCTACTGTGACCGTCAGTTGTGTGACGCTGATGCTTAAGAATCAATGGTAATTTGGTGTCCCCTAGTGGTGATATGTGGTTAGCGCCCCACCCAAAAAAAAAGTTGGTTTCCCCAGAAGGCCTCAGACACATGCAGGTTTGAGGAGGCGTGGCTCCCCCTTATGACGTGTTAAGGAAGGCTTTCTCAGAACAGGAAGTTTTCTCTCGCCTTTTTCAACTTTCTAATTTACATAAAAAGTAGGTCACACACGGCTTTGACTTTTTGGCATGCTGCTGTTGACCACCCAAGCTGTCTTATTCAACAACAACAAGGAGCATGTTGGTTTAGATTCTAGGTCCCCTTTCAAGCTGCAGTGGAAAACCTGCAAAACAAGCTAGGTTTTAAACACAAACATGGTCACAGAACTCATCCGTCCTGTCAGCCATCATCCCTGGGCCACGTATGACTGATATCGGAACCCGCACTGCCACAGTACACCAGATAGCACTAAACACCAGTCACTGTTTTCTACATCCAAACTCTGGTCGTTTGTCCTAAAGTTAAAGTGGTAGCAGCCGGCTGTTTCTCCTTCTCTGACATTATTTAACCTCTCACATCAGTGGTGTTCTGTTGCTAAATGCGTGAGCGTGTGATGAGTGGAGGACCCCAGTAAATGCAGAAGTGTTGCAGTTCAGTGAGACCGACAACCGGATGGCCCATTCATTGGTTTTGGACCAAGCCGTGTTATTGCTGGAGGTTTTTAGACAAATGCGTGAGAACCACTTCATAAATTTTTTAATCTCCACAAAATATTTGTAGCTATACCATGTTACAACGTTGTTAAGAGGCATAAAAACATTTCTTAAGCTAGTTTGTTTTGCAGATTTGCCGTTGTAGCTTTAAGTCATCATTATCATGTTGCTTGTAATTTCATTCAGCTAGTCCCTTAAAAACGTCTCTCTGATGGGGGATTGCAGTAAATGTCAAGGAAAGCATTTATAATCTAACAAAGCCAATGGGAAGAGTGTTTCCCACAGCCGTTTAATAAAGCAGTCCAATAAAACTTCATCTGGGGCCTGTTACACTGATGGATCACTGGCATTTTGGGCTGTTCTTACATCTAATTTCTTTCTAAATGCTGTGCAGCCATTGGCCAAGGGACAAGATTGATGAGCCAATAAGACAATCCCCTGCTAATCTTTACTCTTTAAGCAGAGTGGAATTAGAGAATGTAAAGCTTAGAAAAAAGAAAACAAGGGTGCAGGAAAGACAAAAAAAAAGGGATAAAAGCTAGAAAATGTTCTGGTTTTAACAAACTCAAATGGATTTTAATGCAAAATAATTTCACAAACTATT
>SSNS01000035.1:3013173-3045193 GCA_006937985.1 Aphyosemion australe
AATATGCTGGTGAAGGTTCTCAGTCATCCAGGTCATGGTAATCCAAGGGGTTCAAATGAAGGCAACTGGACTTCTTTGGTTTCTTGAAGACGTTTCGCTTCTCATCCGAGGAGCTTTGTCAATTCTGACTGGAATATGGGAGGGTCGATCTTATAAACTGTAGCTGTCTATTGTTGCTCAACGAGCAGCATCTGCCTGTGAATGCCCCTCCTCCCTACCTCTTGATGAGTCGTTAGCCTCGTTAGCCTCTATTGTTTGTGAGTCGTTGTTTTGATTAGATGCAGGAGGGTGTGAACTGGACTGAAACTGTTTTGGAACTTGGTTCAAAGCTGCATTGTAGGTGCTGGAAAGGTGAAACCTGAGTCCTCCTCCTCTATTTAATGATGGTTTCTCCATTTTGACATAGATGGCTTCCTTCACTCCTCTCTCAAACCATCTATCTTCTCTGTCCAGAATGTGGACTTTGTCATCTTCAAAGGTGTGGCCCTTGTCCTTCAGGTGTAGGTGGACTGCAGAGTCTTGGCCTGAAGAGGTGGCTCTCCTGTGCTGTGCCATGCGCTTGTGTAGTTGTTGTTTAGTTTCCCCTATGTAAAGCTCTGGACAGTCCTCACTGCATTGGACTGCATATACGACGCCGCTCTGCTTCTGTTTGGGTGTCTTGTCTTTAGGATGGACCAGCCTCTGTTTGAGGGTATTGTTGGGTTTAAAGTTTACAGGGATGTTATGTTTGGAGAAGATTTTCTCAGTTTCTCAGAGACTCCTGCCACATATGGGATGATGGTACCTCTGCGCCTGTTGTCCTTCTCTTTGCTGTTTGCTGCTGTGGATTCCTTTCTAGACTTCTTTGTTGATTTCACAAATGCCCAGTTGGGGTATCTGCAGTTTTGGAGCGCTTTCCTAACGTGTTTCTCTTCCTTTTGCTTTCCCTCAGTCTTTGTCAGTCCCTCACAAAGACTGAGGGAAAGCAAAAGGAAGAGAAACACGTTAGGAAAGCTGTCAGCTGTAGAGGTCATTTGTGTTGGGTTGAGTGTGTTTGTATGTGTTTAATGACAGGAGGGAGGTGAGGGGAGGAGATGGCACACTTTTGAGAAGGTAACTGGTGTTTTTCGTTTACTCTACTGGAGCCGCTAATCTGTCTAGACTGACTTTTGCCCGATTTCCAAACTGAACTAGAGTGTTGTCTCATGTGGTTTTTAATTCAGTTAAAAACTAAAGGTTGTTCTTTGGTTTAACAAATTTAATAACGACCATTTTATTGTTTTAAATAAACTGGAAAAGGTCAGATCAACATGGAATTTAGCTAGTTTATTGAGAAAGTTGAGAGTAAGTCAGATGTGAGGTATTATTTAAGCCCCAACTCCCTTCCCCGAGGGCCGGATCAACCTGCTTCCTGCTTCAACACACCTGATTTTAATCAGCAGGTGATTAACAGGCTTCTGCAGAGCCTGATGAGCTGCTGAACAGGTGTGTTGGATTAGGGAAACAACTAAAACATGCTGGATACCGGCCCTCGGGGAAGGGAGTTGGGATCACTGATGAACGGCATGTGACTTGGATTTATTTCTTAGATAAGCTTCATATATTCAAATTTGTAAATGTGTTTCTTATTTATTTTTGAGGAAAGATGCTAAATCTGTTGTCTATTTAGGGTCTTGAGACAATAGTAGCCTACAAATTGTAGATCATTTATTGTGAAATACATCATTTATTTTGTTGAAACTAGCATTATCACGTTAACTCATCAATTAATGCGCCTTTTTATTTTAACACATTTTCTTTCTCCTATCCATTACTCACTGGCTCAGAACACAATTTAAAAACTCAGTTATAAACTAGTGAGTAGAATAATATATAATACATCACGAGACAGCATTTCTATACTGTGAGCATATGGATCATTATGTGTGTACACAGAAGCATCTGTGAGATTGACTGTCAACCAAAGAGACGTATACCTGTGGGCTAAGAGTGCACCATGAGGACGGGCGCATGGCAAAAAACCAAAAAAGAATAAAAGGTCATTAAAAATAAATGAGTAACAAAAAGTAAATGAAAATAAATAAAATATATGAGTGATAATAAAGAAATAAATATCTCCAAGATGGCGGTGGTGGAAATCACCTTTTTGGCCTCATGAGAAAACAATAGACATAAATGGGCATGGTTTGTCCAGAATCTATGTCTATGGTTGGAATCTAAAAGGGCTACAAATGCAAAATACAAATATGCTTTATTTGTGTTTAATCAGTAGAAATGATCAAGCTGAGTCTCTGGCTCTGAAACTCCTTAGTAGCAATACAAAGGATTTCTGGAAAGAGGTGAGACACTCAGGAAGAGAAACACCCATACCCTGTGTGGTTGATAGAGGACCTGAAAAAATCTTAAAGTTGTGGAGACAACATTATTTGTTTAATTATGTACTGAGTGAACCCTACATAATGGGCAAAACTGATGAAATCAAGTCACATGAGGTCCATCAAGCCATTACTAATCTACCTAATAATAAAGCCACTGGGTTGGATGGCATGTCTGCTGAACACCTAAAGCATGCAAGTGCTAGATTAGAGCCACTCCCATCTCACCCTCCGAGGGTGGTCTCATCCTTCCCAGCTCGGGTCCTCTACCAGAGGCCTGGGAGCTTGAGGGTTCTGCGCAGCATCTTGGCTGTTCCTAGATCTGCACTTTTCTGGACTGATGTACATCTTGCCCATTCCCATCTTGTTCCAGTAGCCCACTTTTCATCAGGGCGCTCTGGTTCCCCAGCACCTGACGCAGACCTTGTTTGGCTGGGCGACGTCTGAGCCGGCATCTCGTACATTTCGATTGCTCTCATCATGGAATGAGGTAGGCAGATAGCACCAGGGGTCTTGCCTAAGGGCCCACACTGGATGTTGGTATTTTTGCCCCAACTCGAATTTGATCCCAGAAAAAACATCAGACATCTCAGTCCAGAAAAGTGCAGTTCTAGGAACAGCTAAGATACTGAAGAACCCTCAGGCCTCTGGTAGAGGACCCGAGCTTGGAAGCATGAGACCACCAGGTCATATTTTTAAAACTCAAAGAAAAACAAAAGACTGAAGTCTGTTTTAAACGTGATGCCAGAAACAGTCTGTGGGAGGTATTCTGAGGTTGTCCTTGTCTGAAATCAACCCTTGAAACACAGTTTTAGTCCTCTGCAGCATGTTTGTGTGTATACAACTTACAAACCAAAGTAAGGACCCCAGCAATATCTCTCGTTGCAGACATGCACCTGAATTGTGTCAAAAGTTACATTTGAAGGGTGCAAAGGTTAATTGTAGCTTGGGTTACACAGTCAAAGCTCATTGTCTCACTCTTCAGGGTCACTGTTCAAAAATCCCCTCTGATTAAAGAGCGGTGCTTCTAAAGCTGAGAAAATAAAAATCCACACACAGCTAAAATGTATTCAGTCAATAATTCTGCCCTTTTCTTTGTTTTTGTTATAGTTACTGCAGGAGAGGGCAGAGCACGTCTCAGCTAGTAGAAGCTAAGCGTTAGCATTAGCAACAACAGGACAGAACTCTTTAAGCAGTAGCAGTAGCTCAGGAGGTAGAGCGGGTTGTCCAGTAATCGGAAGGTTGCAGGTTCGATCCCGGCTCCAGCCAGAGAATGCTGCTGTGTGTCCTTGGGCAAGACACTTAACCCGCCTTGCCTGCTGGTGGTGGTCGGAGGGACTGGTGGCGCCAGTGCTCGGCAGCCTCGCCTCCGTCAGTGCGCCCCAGGGCAGCTGTAGCTACGTTGTAGCTCATCCCCACCAGCGTGTGAATGTGTGTGTGAATGGGTGGATGACTGATTGTGTTGTGAAGCGCCTTGGGGGGTTGTAGAACCCTAAGAAGGCGCTATACAAATACAGGCCATTTACCATTTACCATTTAAGCAGGGCTGCCAACTCTCACGCATTGAGCGTGAGACACATGCATCTGACCCCCTTAACACACTCTCTCACTCCACACCTCCAATTTCTCACGCTGGAAAAGTGGACAGTGAAGGGAGGCAACACGAGCCCCCCCACCCCAGCATGCTTCAAAAGATTAAACATTAATGTTGCAGAGCAAACAGAGTCAATGGTAGAGTCATGTTGCAAATACAAATACAAGATGTCCAAATATCAGGAAATAAGACTCCAAATCCTCTGTTTTCTCCTCCTCTCTGCTCCGGAGTCGGTACCAGATCTGCTCTGGTGCAAGATCGGCTCGGGGTCCTGCGCCTGCCGATGACGTCACACTAGATGATTGGCTGAACGTAAGACTTACAGAAGTTACGATACCACGTTGACAATGAAGATTTTGATTGGTTTGAACAAAATTGCGGTTGTAGTCCTTGTGGTTGTAGTCCTGTAGTCCAAAAACAAACACTTTTCGGGGAAAATATGTTTGTTTTGCCAAAGGAAACGTAAAATAAAAGCAAAAATACCGATTGATAAACAGAGATCCTCAGCAGCTCTTGATTTTGATGAAAAGGGGAAAAATAAAAATAAAATAACTATTGAACAAATAGCAAGCAACATTTTGAATGAATGAATGGATTTAGGAACTAACAAAATATACAGAATTCCACATAAAAACAGAAATGGCTGCTAATTCTGTAAATACATTTACAATTTTTCCACATATAAAAACTGTTGTGCTTTTTGGAAGTCTGCTGTTGGTTTTATGTAGTTTCACATTTTTTACAAAACTACGACAATATGATGTTTTATTAACAAAAACAGCTATAAAGCAAATATTTAGGCGGTAAGAAACAAGACAAAACTGCTAAACTCTTTCCAAAACGTATGTGTGAAATCAGAGTGGATTTGCTGTAGTTTGACGTCATCATCGGCAGGCGAAGGACCCCGAGCCGATCTTGCACCTGAGCAGATCTGGTACCGACACCGGATCACTTCTACTTCCTGAAACAGGAACGCCTGAGCTTTTTTCCCACAGAGATCGACTCACAAAACATTCATTTATACTATAGACCAGGGGTTCCCAAATTGGGGGTCGGGACCCCCAAGGGGGTCCCCACAAGATTGCAAGGGGTCCCCACAATTTTGTCTTTTCTGAGGTTGTGAGGTTAACAAGATTTTATTTGTAAAAATTACATTTATAATATCCCAATAACACACCCTACAGTATAATCAGACCATATAAAAGTTATAAATATGTATGTCTGTGGAAAGTTTGTAAATCATCACATTTAATTTGTTTATGCATGTAGGAGTTGGGTTTGGGGGTCCTGACTTGTCTCGGACACGGGTAAGGGGATCCTCAAAGGAAAAATTTTGGGAACCCCTGCTATAGACCACTGCAGATGTATTGAAAAAACGAGTGAACTTGGTCTTTAAACAGAGGGCAGAAAGTAGATGCACTAGTGTGTTGATGATCCATTCTTTGAAATTGCAGTGATCTGATTAAATCGCTTATCCTATCATTTGCTTCAGACTGATTTTATTTTTTAACATTTTCCAAGATCTCCTCCATCTCTCAGAATATGACCTGTTGGAGCTTGGCGTCCACAATCACCTCCGTCGCCTGCACCTTCTTACATCTCTGCACCTCCTGCAGGAGCGAGAGAAGAGGAGAGGTACTCGCTTTGCTGATGATCACATTTTCTCTTCAGGGTTTTTGTCTCGCCAAATTCTGACCTCCCGTCTGCTCCAGAAGTAAACAGAGAGACCAGGAAAGATGACCTCAGTGTCCTGTACGGACTTGTTAGTGCCTCAGGGGTCTGCTGGTGGGAGGGTGTTGGCCAGCTAAGGACAGTGCTGTGTCTCACTCACTCACTCACACACGCACACACACACACACACACACACACACACACACACACACACACGCACACACCTGTAAAAGTGATTAAGCCCAGCAGGTCTGCAGATCTCAGCACTGTTCTGTCTTTAGGTGACACATCCTGCTTTGTTTGTTCAGGTTCTCGTACATAACACTCTGAAATCTTGGTGTTGTCTTGGTGACTGAGTCATGTGTGACACCGTTTTATGCCAAATCACCCGGTAAATAATTTCAGCCGACACAGTTCCTAGCATGAAGGTTTAAAGGCTGACATACTCAGGAGGGGAAATTAAAATGGGCAGTTTACCATCTGAACAATGCAATGCATGCACCGCGTCACCTCAATAACCGCTCTGTCTGTCTTGGCCGCGCTGAACATTTTTCAGAAGCTGTTGAAGGAAGCAGGGGCTATAAAAAGTCTCCTCGTATCTCATCGTCAACCCAGTAATTTGCAAGCCCGTGGTGGCTGAAGTGACTTTAAAAACAAAAATAGACTTCCAGTTGCAGCGAGTGTAAATGCCTTCCACTTACAGCCCGTTTGACACAAGAGTTGTGTTCAGATTAGATTTATTGTTTCACAAAAATCTGAAACATTTGGACAAATGATGTTTTTGTCATAAATTTAAAACTAAAGACCAGCTAAAATGGAGAACATTTATCTGGAAATTTAGTCTTTTGTGTTTGCTTGACCGTGAGGCACGCTTCATGTAAATCTAGTTGTCTTCACCAGCCTGCACGAGTCTGTTGTGCAGCTGTTAGTGTGCTTTGGTACTTGGTGCCAATGACAAAAATGTGATTTCAAAAAGCAGCCTCAGCGACACAACCGATGAAGAAAAATCATTTATTGGAGATAGTTTTGGTTTTGATGGCTTGTCTATTTTATTTATATTAAATTCTGTTATAAACACTATTTGCAACTGTATTCATTTTATTTATCTAGCACCAATTCACAACTGTCTTTAATCATGAGCTGGCCTGGTCCTGGCTCTGATGCCCTGCTGCTGCACACCTACAATTGTCTCATTGACCTGTGTTGATTGAGATTCTCATTTACAATGAAAACCTGACCAAGAAGCAGCAGCAAGAGCAGAAAATATAAAACAACCATGTTACAACAGGATTAAAACACTAAAACAATTACAAAGATCTTTGATTAGCTGATCTGGATCAGCTGCCCCTCAGCTTTGTTGTTCCTGGCTCCTCAGTCTCTCTGGCCTGAGTTGTCTAGTCCGGTCCGGAAAAGTCCGGAAGTGCCGCGGTTCAATGAGAACGACTACCGGATGGTCCGGTGGATGCTGTCGGACCGAGCCGTGTTGTTGGCGGAGGTTTTTAGACAAATCTAAATCTCCACAATAGCTAAACTATGTTGGAATGTTATTAAGAGGCACGAAAAAATGTTTTAGACCAGCTTGTTTTGCAGTTTTCCTATTGTAGCTTTAAGCTAACACAAACATGGAGCTGGTGTTTCAGCCGGTAACACATCTGCAGCGTCTCGCTGAAGTTGGAAAAAAGCTTCAGTGCTAATCACTGCTCTTCTCATTAATGCTAATAGTGTTAGCATCGGGCTACTCATTAGAACTTATTACCTTAGCCTAATGATGTAGCATTAAATGTACCTGGAGCGTATTCTTCACATTTTTCTGCTCTGTCACAAATTTAGATTAATTTGTAGGAGTGGTGTGAGCATAATATCAAAATACTTTAGCAGATCACAGTTTGCAATCATAGGTGGCTCCATGGTTGGAATGTAAATGTGTGTGTGTGTGTGTGTGTGTGTGTGTGTGTGCGTGCGTGCGTGCGTGCGTGCGTGCGTGCGTGCGTGTGTGTGTGCGTGTGTGTGTGTTTCAGGTACTTTCCTTGTTGGCAGAAACAAAATGCTGCAGCAGAATTAGATGTACTTTAATTTGAAAAATTACAGGGTGAAATAATAAAAACCCACACATGCACGCTCATGCTTCACACACTCTTCAGGCATTTTAGGTTTAGATGATGTTTGCTTGCTGCTGTTGCTACAGAGATGGGACCGATGTGTGGGAATCCATTCATTCATTCATTCATTCATTCATTCATTCATTCATTCATTCATACATTCGTGTTTGAAAGGATCAACTCTGAGAACTGTCTTGCTCCCATCATCTTTATTTGATTGATTCAAGTACACATTTTCACCCGCGGTCTTTGTCGGCATCAATAAGCTGGAGAAAGTTTGACCTTGAAATACCTAGAGAGGCAACGTTTCAGGAGGAATAAATAACAGTACAATAACTTATGAAAGAGTTTTTTGGCTTTTTTTAGAAAGGCTAGCAGCATTTGTCTCTTTGGAAAAAAAAATCCAAGATAAATGTGCGGTTCTGTGTCACACATCCAGCATGTAAAGGTTTAGGATGGGAACACATTTTAATGAGTTTTCAAGNCACACACACACACACACACACACACACACACACACACACACACACCTGTAAAAGTGATTAAGCCCAGCAGGTCTGCAGATCTCAGCACTGTTCTGTCTTTAGGTGACACATCCTGCTTTGTTTGTTCAGGTTCTCGTACATAACACTCTGAAATCTTGGTGTTGTCTTGGTGACTGAGTCATGTGTGACACCGTTTTATGCCAAATCACCCGGTAAATCATTTCAGCCGACACAGTTCCTAGCATGAAGGTTTAAAGGCTGACATACTCAGGTGGCTGAAGTGACTTTAAAAACAAAAATAGACTTCCAGTTGCAGCGAGTGTAAATGCCTTCCACTTACAGCCCGTTTGACACAAGAGTTGTGTTCAGATTAGATTTATTGTTTCACAAAAATCTGAAACATTTGGACAAATGATGTTTTTGTCATAAATTTAAAACTAAAAACCAGTTAAAATGGAGAACATTTATCTGGAAATTTAGTCTTTTGTGTTTGCTTGACCGTGAGGCACGCTTCATGTAAATCTAGTTGTCTTCACCAGCCTGCACGAGTCTGTTGTGCAGCTGTTAGTGTGCTTTGGTACTTGGTGCCAATGACAAAAATGTGATTTCAAAAAGCAGCCTCAGCGACACAACCGATGAAGAAAAATCATTTATTGGAGATAGTTTTGGTTTTGATGGCTTGTCTATTTTATTTATATTAAATTCTGTTATAAACACTATTTGCAACTGTATTCATTTTATTTATCTAGCACCAATTCACAACTGTCTTTAATCATGAGCTGGCCTGGTCCTGGCTCTGATGCCCTGCTGCTGCACACCTACAATTGTCTCATTGACCTGTGTTGATTGAGATTCTCATTTACAATGAAAACCTGACCAAGAAGCAGCAGCAAGAGCAGAAAATATAAAACAACCATGTTACAACAGGATTAAAACACTAAAACAATTACAAAGATCTTTGATTAGCTGATCTGGATCAGCTGCCCCTCAGCTTTGTTGTTCCTGGCTCCTCAGTCTCTCTGGCCTGAGTTGTCTAGTCCGGTCCGGAAAAGTCCGGAAGTGCCGCGGTTTAATGAGAACGACTACAGGATGGTCCGGTGGATGCTGTCGGACCGAGCCGTGTTGTTGGCGGAGGTTTTTAGACAAATCTAAATCTCCACAATAGCTAAACTATGTTGGAATGTTATTAAGAGGCACGAAAAAATGTTTTAGACCAGCTTGTTTTGCAGATTTGCTATTGTAGCTTTAAGCTAACACAAACATGGAGCTGGTGTTTCAGCCGGTAACACATCTGCAGCGTCCCGCTGAAGTTGGAAAAAAGCTTCAGTGCTAATCACTGCTCTTCTCATTAATGCTAATAGTGTTAGCATCGGGCTACTCATTAGAACTTATTACCTTAGCCTAATGATGCAGCATTAAATGTACCTGGAGCGTATTCTTCACATTTTTCTGCTCTGTCACAAATTTAGATTAATTTGCAGGAGTGGTGTGAGCATAATATCAAAATACTTTAGCAGATCACAGTTTGCAATCATAGGTGGCTCCATGGTTGGAATGTAAATGTGTGTGCGTGCGTGCGTACGTGTGTGTGTGCGTGTGTGTGTGTTTCAGGTACTTTCCTTGTTGGCAGAAACAAAATGCTGCAGCATTTGAAAAATTACAGGGTGAAATAATAAAAACCCACACATGCACACTCATGCTTCACACACTCTTCAGGCATTTTAGGTTTAGATGATGTTTGCTTGCTGCTGTTGCTACAGAGATGGGACCGATGTGTGGGAATCCATTCATTCATTCATTCATTCATTCATTCATTCATTCATTCATGCATTCATTCGTGTTTGAAAGGATCAACTCTGAGAACTGTCTGGCTCCCATCATCTTTATTTGATTGATTCAAGTACACATTTTCACCCGCGGAATACCTAGAGAGGCAACGTTTCAGGAGGAATAAATAACAGTACAATAACTTATGAAAGAGTTTTTTTGGCTTTTTTCAGAAAGGCTAGCAGCATTTGTCTCTTTGGAAAAAAAAATCCAAGATAAATGTGCGGTTCTGTGTCACACATCCAGCATGTAAAGGTTTAGGATGGGAACACATTTTAATGAGTTTTCAAGTTTTTTTTTTCCAAATACAGCACAAAAAAGAAGAGGAAGTTTTTGTTGGTTGATTATTTCTGTCTTGCATCAATGCTTTATGGTGATAAATCTGACATGACTGGAAAGTTGGATTAGCCCTTTAGACGGTAGAACTTTTAAGAACTGTGCATCCATGGACTGAACAACACAGCTAAACATGTTCAACTGGACCCTGGTTGGCTCCTCTTGGAAAGCTTGGGCATGCTTTATGTGCTAGAGTAGTGTTCCCCAACCTTTTTTGGTACCCCCCCAGCCATTTTCTCTTACCCCGTTAGTCGAACGTGTTGATGATTCTCTCAAAGTAGAACGTACAACTGATTATTAAAAAAAAAATGTTTTCCCCTCAAATAAGTATCTAACTAATTAAATCTGATGCATACAGTTGGATTCTTTTATATGTATTTGACAGATTACAGAGATTCAGATGTGTTTGAAGCATTTAAAAACCACCTGTAGTCTAATCCAGATGGTTCCCGCGTGGTTAAATCATCTTTGCATCGTGTCTGGAGTTTATCTTTACTTGGTCACACAAAGATGTTTTATTCCTCCACCCACATATGTTGGATAACTCATGTTGTCAGCATACAGGATGAAGTGGGAAAATCTCATCAATACCAACATGACCTAGAGGTAATTCTGAGTTTACTATCAACATTTTCTTGTTTCTGTCTGAGTGCATCAGTATCACCAGATGTGCCGTCAGTGCTCTGCTCTTATCTCTCACGTGATGGATCAGAGAATATCCAGTTCCCAGAATTAGACCGATGCCTGATACAGGTATATGAATAAGTCAGGAGTTTTTTGCTACTTTAATTTTTACTAATTACTGAAATACCTTTATTGTTAGGTTTTACGTGAAGATGCATGTCCATTGTACTCATACACACATAGACTTCTAATTAAATTTAAAATAATTAAGTTGCAGAAAATGATTCCTCTNNNNTACCATTCCTGGTCCAGGAGATCCACTATCCAGCATGCTTTAGAGGTTTCTCTGCTCCAACACACCTGATTCTATGGTTGAATCACCTGTTCAGCAGCTCATCAGGCTCTGCAGAAGTCTGTTAATCACCTGCTGATTAAAATCAGATGAGTTGAAGCAGGAAAACAACTAAAACATGCAGGATAGCCGTCCTCGACGGACCAGGGTGCCTCACCTCTGCTTAAATCTTAAATCAATGAGCTATTAAACCATTTATGAAGGAAAAGGTCACACAAACAGATTTTTATGTTTATTTTAAATTTAAAAACGGATTTCTGGAGTCTTATAAATCAGTTTATTGTTCAGAAAACACATTTTGTTTTCACATTTTGATGTCCATCCATCCATTTTCTTCCGCTTATCCGGGGTCGGGTCGCGGGGGCAGCAGCTTAAGGAGGGAAGCCCAGACCTCCCTCTCCCCAGCCACTTGGGCCAGCTCCTCCGGGGGAATCCCAAGGCGTTCCCTGGCCAGCCGAGAGACATAATCTCTCCAGCGTGTCCTGGGTCTTCCTTTGGGTCTCCTCCCGGTTGGACGTGCCCGGAAAACCTCACCAGGGAGGCGTCCAGGAGGCATCCGAATCAGATGCCCGAGCCACCTCAACTGGCTCCTCTCGATGTTTCTATGTAAAATGCTTTAGACGACTCCAATCTCCTAAATTTCACAGAAAATGATCGTTTATAATTTGTTTCTTAGACATATAGTTTGAGTAAAAATCAGCAGCATCTGTGAGGCTGAAGCTGCTTTAGCAGTTTTGTGTCGGCTGGCTTATTTCTCTGAGTACATTCTGTTCCAGAGGGCTCCTACAGCGGGTCACATGGTTATTATTTACGAATTCCTTGAGAAACATGCCTCAAAATGACGATAAATCCCTCTGAAGCCGCCGCTCTGGCGAAGCGGATTGCAGATACTCGGTTGTGTTGCTGAAAAGCTGCAGCCGTGCAGATTTTATGGAGACAAACAGCAGGAAACAGGGTGATCATTTATGGTCACATGACCTTCTCTAAAGAGACTAAATCCCCACTTCCTGTTGTCCAGGTGGTACCACTCCAACCTGTCCCGTGTTCAGGCTGAACACATGCTGATGAGAGTTCCCAGAGACGGAGCCTTCCTGGTGTGAAAACGCAGCGAGCACAACTCCTTCGCCATCTCCTTCAGGTAGAACAGGAAGCTGCTCAGAGTTTCACAATAAAACCACCTTCTTCTGACTGTCTTTGAACGCTCGTTGGTGTTTCCTGGTTCTCAGGGCGGAGGGGAAAATCAAACACTGTCGTATCCAACAGGAGGGTCTGCTCTTCATGCTGGGAAGTTCAGCTGAGTTTGAGAGTCTGGTGGATCTGGTGAGCTACTACGTGAAGCATCCTCTCTACCGGAAGATGAAGCTCCGATATCCAATCAACGAGGACACTCTGGACCGGATGGGAACAACGGTTAGTTAATGTAGAAATCATCCGATTCCAGCTGATTTGACCTTCATTACAGAACCAAAACGCGGCCTAAAAGGCAAAGTTTTCAGAGTATAACAAGTTTATAGTAACAAGTAAAACTCTGACTTCCAAAGTTTAAAGAAAGAACTGAAAGATTTTAGTTTTTCTTCCCAGGAGCTGGACTACGGAGCGCTGTACGAGGTCCGCACTCCTCATTTCTACGTGGAAGCCAACAAGATGCCCACGGCGCGGGTAAGTTAGAGCGGAAATACTCCCAGACAAAAGAAAACATCTGAAAGATCAAAACCAGTTATAGAGACGGTGTTAGGTCAGCCAGTAGACAGAAGCAAAAACTCAAGGAAAGACAAAAATGAATCTGGAGCGAGTTTTCTAACACGTCTCTACCTGCAGTGTACGGTCAAAGCCCTGTACGACTACCGAGCTCAGAGAGAAGACGAGCTTTGTTTCCCCAAACAAGTGCTCATCATCAACGTGGAAAAGCAGGAAGGAGGCTGGTGAGTCCCGGCGCCTGCAGCCTCCTCTGTTTTCTGCAGAGCCCCTCCGGTGTTAGGGTGTTCGTTGTGTTCAGGTGGCGCGGCGACTATGGAGGAAAGAAGCAGCTGTGGTTCCCTGCCAACTACGTGGAGGAGGTGCCCAGCTCTCCCACCAGGAAGCTGGACGAAGCTGTAAGTTGGGATTCAAACTCGCGCCTCACAGGAGCTTCTGTACAACTGTTGGAAAAACGTGATTTTTTTTGTTTCCAGTCAACAGAGAACAGCCCTCTGGGAACGTTCCTGAAGGGCTTCATCGACGTTCCCACCTGTCACGTTGGTGAGAAAACAAACCGTCTTCTTGAACATAAAAGTGATTTTTATCAGACTAATTTCAACATTTGTTTTCAGTAGGATTGAGTTTGGCGTAGTTGTATATTTGAGGTGTGCCACATCAATAAATGATCATGCATCCTATTGTTCTGCATCTCTAAAGCGGTTCCTTTAGTTAACCTTAAAGGTGTGCTTTACTGTATAAACATTTTTTTTATGTTTTTTCTGATTCTAATGGGTCATTCTGAGTGTTTCATGCAGGCTCAACATGAAACTAGTCTCCTCCACCTATCTCCTGCAGTAGCTTCTGATAGAAAATAGACTCTAGGTGAAACTCTAGGATTAGAAAATCCTGACAGATCTACGTTACACTGTCACTTAACATTCATGGACTCACCCATCTTGACTCACGACAGGGAAGGCTGTTGTTGGTTTAGCGTCCAGGAAACAGCAGAGAACGTCTGGGCTAGTAGAAGCTAACCGTTAGCATTAGCAACTCCACCACACAGCAGAACTCCTCCAGGCTTGTGTCATTAGTGGAGATAAAACATCAACGTTGCAGAGCAAACAGAGTCAGTGGTAGAGTCGTGTTGCTGTTAGCCAATCAGAGGAGAGATGTCCACATATCAGGAAGTAAGACTCCAGATCCTGTCTTCTGAAGCTCAGATCTGACGTGACTCACTTCTAGTTTCTGAAAATGATGCACCGGTGCTTTGTTTCCCCAGAGTAAGACCGACAAGGTGTTCATTCCTACTTTAGACCACTGTAGATGTATTGATTAAACGAGTGTTCCACACCTTTAAATAGGCCGGCAGATCTGTGGCATCTCACAGGTTTGGAAAACACAATTTGAGACGGTAATCAATAATTAATACACACCTCATCTCAATTAATGCACCAACTAAATGCTAAACGGCCTTCATTTGCTCTGACTGTTTTCCAGACTTCACCAGGAGAATAAGAGAGCAGAAAACTCAGGTTAAACTCAAGAAAAAAATAAAGTTAAAACCTGGATGGAAAAGGGAGCTGTGGGCACACGTAGCAAAGAGGAAATGTCCTGCTTGTGCCTTTTGCTGTTGAGGATTTTTAGGAATGGTTTTCAAAAGCTGCTTTTCATAACTGGAAAGGTTTTTCTTTATGGAAAACCGCTGAAACTGACTCTTTTGGCTCAGACCACTATAATCATGAAGGGGTTGAAGGACTAAGGCCTACTCGCTTTAGCCCGTCTCTTTTGGGGCGATCATGTAAACTTTGCCCTCAGGTATCCTTGTTCTACCTGGACGAGCACAAACTGGGTCAGAACAACTCTAAGGGCTCTATGTTGATCCACACTACCTTTAGAGAGAGGGCGCCCCCTGGATGTCACCAGTCTCACATGAAAAAAGGGCTAACACTAGCAGAAATGATTTCAAACCTGCAGAATCAGCCTCCATCATCTGACTCTAATCAACAGATGTGGCTCAGCTGGTCCCAGATCTGCCAAAAGCAGCTGTGATCACTGCACGGCTTCATGTCGCCCACCTCCCTCCCACCTGTAGCTACGTCGCCCCCTAATTTCTCCTCATGTATATAATTTTTTATTTATCACACATATGTAGATGCTGTTTCAGTAGATGGAACATGGTAATCCACTAGGATGAATATACTGGAACTTGATGTAGATTTTATTATGAGTTCCCTTTAAATACAACCCTCGCTCCCTACTGAACTGGGACTTCTATGCAAAACTCACGGTATGGGCTTACAGCCATTGTGTATTACAGAGATTTGACTGGAGATGTGTTTTCTCTGTACTTCTGCTTATTGTTCAGCATTATTACTCTGTATTACCAATCCTGTACACGTTTCCAGTTAATAAAACTATTTCATGTACTTCTAAGTGTGTTCACATCTTTTTAAAGATATTAATAAAAGCCTGAATTTTTTATTTTCATATTTTTAACATGCATAGTGACGATAGCGCTGCTTGTTTTTGATTAACAAGTAATTCTTAAAAAACAAAAATCTACCTCGTTCTGAAGGTACTTTTGACGTTACTATAGTAATCTGAACATTAGATGTGTGTAATAAACTAAAAACAGGAACATGTTTAAACGTTTGCCAACACGGAGCAGAACAAAGTCAATACCATGTTCACATGGCTGTTTTGGAAAGTTAGCCTAAGCCAAGTGCTAATCTTTTCTCTGAAACAACGACACGCATCACATTATTCACACGTGGTGGTTGCATTCACCTTGCACAGCTGATGGCCACAGAGGTGCAGGGTGACGTCAGTACAGTACAGTGTTGTGGCTGCACAACACTGGACTCCACCTGGCTCAGCCAGTCACGAGCCGATATGAAACGATTCGGCTCAGAGCCGCTTGCCTCCTTAAAAAAACGTCCTCCGCCCTTTCTTCTAGTGAACAAGTTGGAGAGAAAATCCTCCAGCCTGCTGCAGTTTCTGTGTTTGCTCGTTCTACTGAGCGGTGAGTCTGCTGTGTGCGTGCTCGTGTGCGCGCACTTGATAACGACTCGTTTTTCCGACTGAGAAACTCGGAGAGTGCGCGGGTTGCACTAAACTGCCAAAGTAATGTTTACACATGTCTACAGCACTATCAGACACTCATCTATACAAGTTAGCAGAAAAAAAAGTTGATTTAGGTGTTACTTGCTCTTTAATGGCGTCTCAGTTTGTAAACAGTTGACCTGTTATTTTCCTTTATGTTTTGGTCATCAGCCCTTCCCAAAGTCGTCTAACATTTCTCACGCTTTCAGCCTCAGGGACTTAGAGTTCAAGATGAGATTCCCACGACAACTTTTAGCTAAACCTTTAGCAACAGGAATATAGGAATAGAATAAAATAGAATAGAATAAAACAGACTTTATTAATCCCACAGTGGGGAAATTCACTCGTTACAGCAGCCCATACATTTAGAGAGAAAAGGAAGAAGAAAAATAATAACATAAGGGTGCTTTATGTGTTAAACACATCTCAAATACAACAGTTTTATCTATTTAATAAGACAAGGCAACTTTATTTATAAAGCGTATTTGATACATAGAGGCATTTAAATGTGCTTTTCAGGTGCAAGAAAAAACAGTCGAACTATATAACAGTGCATTTTAAAATCAATGTGACAAAATAAAACAATGGACTTTAAAATCAAATTTAAAAATCACAAATAAAAGTATATTTAAAAAAAAAGAAAAGACAAAGTTTAAAACCTGAGCGGTTACAATGCAGAAGGAGCAGCTTTTTATTTAATGTATTGCTTTTCTAGAAAAAAGTCACAATGTGCTTCACAAATAGCCTGGCAAGCCATCCTATATATGTGTATCTGCAAAGCAAGAATTCTAGAAAAAAGTCACAATGTGCTTCACAAGCACAATAAAAAAAATTAAAAATGAAGCTATAAGTATTTCTTGCCAATGTTTAAATTGGTGTTTACGCCTTTAAAACCTTGCCTAATTGAAAAGAATATTTTAAAACAATGTTTTTCACCCATTTGTGACAGTAACACATGCTACTACGTTAGGTCACCACCAGGGGGCACTCTGGTAAAACGATGAGATTTTCAGGTTTAGCAGATTCGCGCATGCGCAGTAAGCCCCGGCCGAGCGCTTCCAACGACCCATTCCAGTCTTCAACCGGACCGATGGACGGACGGATGAACAGGTAGGAGAAACTTTCTTTGGTTTGTAAGACAACAGCTGAAGATTTCACAGCGACAGTTCGAAGGAAATGTGCTCTGCTAAAGCCAGGGCACATTTCAAACAGATGGTCACTTACGGAAACAAAATGAAAACCAACATTTGCACACTGGACTGTTACCATTAGCAAACTGCTACTAAGCTATCGACAAAAGGCTAAATTATTGAGAGGGTTGGGAGTTCTTAAAATTTATTTAAAAGCTTTTGGTTGTCGTCAACCTTGAAACAGCGTGCTGAAAAATACAGCTCTCGTTATTTTACATTTGTTTTCTTTATTGAAATGTAAAACGCGTATTTGGAAATGTTACTGCCAGCACAGTTCCGCTTGGTTAACGTTGGAAAGAGATTGACAGATTCGACTTTTCCGACTCAAAAAACGTTTAATTCAAACGGCGTTTAGACACATAAAACATATTTTTATGACACATTTTTATGTCATGTTCTTATATATTATATTTTT
The DNA here is from genome assembly GCA_006937985.1 of Aphyosemion australe. Lineage (NCBI taxonomy): Eukaryota > Metazoa > Chordata > Actinopteri > Cyprinodontiformes > Nothobranchiidae > Aphyosemion > Aphyosemion australe. Next base: position 3,030,900 of record SSNS01000035.1, read on the forward strand.
GTGACATTTTTATGTCGTATTATTGTGTTCTACAACCCAATTTTTATCAGAATAAACCATCCTCTGCTGCAGAGGCGTTAGACAGCCAACTGCTCCTATTAACGGATGAACGCAAAGGAAAAACGTTCTTCGGTTTGGAGATTTCACCTATTTAAAAACAGCGACAGTACGAATGAAATGTTCTCTGCTAAAGCTAGGGCACATTAGCCTGGCAAGCCATCCTATATATGTGTATATATACCAAACTCTGCAAAGCAAGAATTTAGTCTAGTTCACTAGGCTAAGGGCACATTTCAAAATGGCCACTTTCGGTTGGAAAACGAAAACCAGCCTCCAGTTCGTAACCGTGACCGCAGTCAAGCCAGCCCGCCCGGCCCTCCTTAGTTTTTCACTTGCTCAACTACAAGCGGTGTTACGGTTCCCTCAATTGCCAACGTTTTTCAAAATAAAAACGTACCTCCGGTATGTGTTTGATTCACTCTGATGAGCGTCTAGACTTCCTGTTTGTGTTTTATTCATTTGTTTGAGAAAATTATTTATATAAACATTGTATTAATGAAATAAATTAATTTATAATTACAAATATAAATAAAGGTAAACCATACAATATCTTTTCCCCGAGTGACATTAAATGACTATTCATTTAATTTATCGTTATCAAAATTTCTGACTCTAACCGATATAAATTCTCCCATGTCAATAAATTCAGTAATAAAAAAATGAAAAGATGTGTGTAAGTTAAAGAGGTTTAAGTCCCTTTAAGAAGCTGTACCACCTCCAGTCACATGACAACTTGACTCAACGTAATACACGTGACAGCCCCATCTTGTTGACAACTTTTGTTTTTGCGCATAGAATCAGAATCAAAATAGACTTTATTGTCGTTGTACAGGGTACAGCGAAATTGGACTGCCACTCCATTTGGTGCAGGATAAATGTAAAATCAATTAAATCAAATTCAATCAAATAAATGTAAAATCAACAGTAATATGTGCAAACATTTGAGTAGCAGCATTACAACAGTAATATGTACAAAAATATAGAGTAGCAGCATTGCAGGTCCCTATTGTGTGCAGAATATTTGCATATTGAGTGAAACTGAGAGAGCACATGTAAATATTATTGCACTTTATCAATATTAGACGGTAAATGTGGGGTTCGGGTTAACAGGTTCATTCTGGTTTTGTGGTTGCTTGCTACGGTGTTAGCTCTGGGAAAGAAGCTATCTCTGAATCTATTTGTCCTGGTTTTATGTGACCTGTACCGTCGGCCTGACGGTAACAGGTCAAACAGATGGTTACTGGGATGAGAGTGGTCTTCGATGATATTGCTGGCTCTACTGAGGTAGCGGGAGTTGGCAATGTCCTCCAGGCTGGGCAGAGAGCAGCCAGTGACCTTCTGGGCTGTGCTGATGACCCTCTGCAGTACTTTCCTGTCTGCAGCTGAGCACCCTGCGTACCATGTTGTGATGCTGTACGCTAGGACACTCTCTATGGTGGCTCTGTAGAATGTCACCATCAGCCTCTCCTCCAGGTCGTTCCTCCTGAGCACTCGCAGGAATTGGAGACGCTGCTGGGCCTTTTTTACCACCGCTGTAGTATTTGCAGNCCACAAAGTTAAACTGTCTGACTGCTAGCAGTAGACCTTTAGCTTTGGCAGCATCTTGAGCATCAGAGGAAGCCATGTGTTCCAGGACATCTCTCAGGGATTTCAGTGATCTACACACTACTGACACAGCATTGTGAATTGACAACCACCTTACTGCATGTGGCTGTGTGAACTTCAGTTGGGGTTCATCCAGCTGTTTCTGCAATTCATGCAGCTTGTTGCTTCTGACAGCAGAGTTACTGAAAAAGACAAAAATGGATCTCAAATCCTGCTGAAACTTTTTCACCTGGGGCACAGAGCCGGCTGCATCACTGGCAGCAAGTGCGAGACGATGAGCCGTACAGTGGATTCCTACCAAGTCTGAGTTGTATATTTCTCTGAGTTTTTTAATAACTCCTTGTCTGCATCCGGTCATAACAGCAGCTCCATCAGTACAAACTGCTGCAAGTTTTTTTCCATCCAACTTTTTTTCTGTCAAGAGCTGTTTCACATCATCAACAATAGTGTCTGCTCTTCCATCAGCAATTTCAGAATTCCTGAACAGTTTTGTTTTGATCTTGTTGTCATCAATGTATCTGACATAGGTAATTAGTCGCTTGGTGTTACTAATGTCAGTGGATTCATCCAGTATTAATGAAAACACAGGACTTATTTCCACTGCTTTGTCAACATCTTCCACAAGAGTGCTTGCAATAGCTTGGTGCATTTCTGACAGTCCTTTTTCATTGATGTAACTACCATAGCTTGATGTTTCAGCGTTAAGATTCTTAAATGCAGGGCACTCCATATCTTTCATGAATTTAACCAGATGGCAAAATTTTGCTTTGGCCATTTCATTTTTTGCAATAAAATAGGCAGTTTTTAGAAGCCCTTTTATTTCTTCAGCAGATTTTAACTGCGCATCTTCAATAGCTTTTGTCATCACATTTTTGGCTGAATCTGCCTCACGTTTTCGTTTCATCGCTGCTGTGTGACACACACCATCTGAGTGACGGCGCAAAGTTGATGTTTTGTAGCATCGACTAGTAAAAGGTACAGCGCCGTACATTTTACAGATGGAGCAGTTCATTTCACCATTATTATTTTCAAGCCAGGGATATAGTCTGAGCCAGTTAGCCTGAAACTTATCTTTGGGCTGCTTTGTAGCGTTGACGCTACCGCTTCGAGAGTCCGGAGGATTCGGGTCATCGCTGGTATCAGCGCCACCTCCGGCGATGGGGCTATGACTTTCGTGTGATAATATTTTGGAAGCAGGTTCTCCTTCGATTAATTTAACGTCAGACTTGCGTTTTAACCAGCGGTCCATGTTTTGGTCCGGACGTTAACCAACAACCACTGGTTTGCTAGCTTCAGAGGAAACTTGTCTTAATAAAGGAGAAGAGAGTGCAGCGCGCGAAGGGTGTAGCGGAAGTGGATTTTTTTTTACGCCTACGTGCATGTTCGCTGTATGCGGGAATTTCCCACATTATAAAAACTAACTTTGCGAGAATCGATTATATAATGCGCAATCCCCGCAATCCCGCTGTGAATTTCAGGCCCTGGGTTCATTCTGGTTTTGTGGTTGCTTGCTACGGTGTTAGCTCTGGGAAAGAAGCTATCTCTGAATCTATTTGTCCTGGTTTTATGTGACCTGTACCGTCGGCCTGACGGTAACAGGTCAAACAGATGGTTACTGGGATGAGAGTGGTCTTCGATGATATTGCTGGCTCTACTGAGGTAGCAGGAGTTGGCAATGTCCTCCAGGCTGGGCAGAGAGCAGCCAGTGACCTTCTGGGCTGTGCTGATGACCCTCTGCAGTACTTTCCTGTCTGCAGCTGAGCACCCTGCGTACCATGTTGTGATGCTGTACGCTAGGACACTCTCTATGGTGGCTCTGTAGAATGTCACCATCAGCCTCTCCTCCAGGTCGTTCCTCCTGAGCACTCGCAGGAAGTGGAGACGCTGCTGGGCCTTTTTTTTACCACCGCTGTAGTATTTGCAGTCCAGGAGAGATTGTCAGAGATCTGCACACCCAGAAACTTCATGGAGCGTACCCTCTCCACGCAGTCCCCATGGATGTAGAGTGGGGCCGGGTCTGCTCTGCCCTTCCTGAAGTCCAGGATGAGTTCTTTTGTTTTTGTGGTGTTCAGCTGGAGGTTGTTTACTGAACACCAGGCAGTCAGTCTGTTGACCTCATCTCTGTAGTCTGACTCATCACCCCTTGAGATGAGTCCAGCCATGGTGGTGTCATCCGCAACGTATATGATAGTGTTTGAGAGATGGGTCGGGGAACAGTCGGATGTGTAGAGTGAACAGGAGGGGACTCAGAACACAACCTTGTGGAGAGCCGGTACTAAGTGTGAGGGTGCTGGACAGGTGGGGGCAGAGTCTGACAGACTGTGGTCTATTTGTCAGGAAGTCTTTAATCCAGAGGCAGATGGGGGTGGAAAGTCCCAGGTGGGACAGTTTTTGGACCAGGATCTCAGGGATGATGTAGTTGAATGCTGAGCTGAAGTCCAGGAAGAGCATTCTCACCTAGCTTTCTTGGTGCTCCAAAATGAAAGCCTTAAAACCTTCTCAGTGGCCTAGTGACATGTAGTTATCGTCCATTTATCGTTATTGAGGTGAACTCCTCAATATACCGTGATATTGATTTTAGGCCATATCACCTGTCCAATTCTCGAGGCCTGTTTTCCTAATTAATAATTGGTTAAATACTGTACTTGGTGAGTAGGAGCAAACAACCGGGATATGAGTGAAATCTGGTGTTTATCCAAATTAAAGCCTTAAAACCTTCTCAGTGGCCTAGTGACATGAGTGTTCATATTTGATGTTGTCCAACTCAAGTAAACATTTACATGTTTCTAACAGCTGTGGGAGAAAATATTGGGGCTTATTTAATATCACTTGTGGGTTTTTTGTAGGCGAGTGTGCTTCCAGCACATGATTCAAAGTCCCATTAGTCATCATCACACACTGGTGAAATTACATCACCGCATTTGACCCATCCCCATGGGGAGCGGTGAACTGCAGCAGTGGCTGCGCTCTGGTGGTTTAACCCCCCAATCCACCCCTTAAATAGAATAGAATAGACTTTTTATTGTCATTGCACGGGGTACAATGAAATTGGGGGCTGCTCCCATCGCTCCATAAAAAAATAATTTAAAATAATAAATAAGTAATAAAAAAAAATTAAAAAGCAAAGTGCAGTAGCATTTAAAAACATTTAAGGAGGAGACACCGGCAGGAACACAAACATGAGATGATAAGCAGATAACTAAAAACAGGCAGCTATAGAGGTGTGCGGTTATTATTTTATGTCCAGTCCATACGTATTTACATTTCTGATGGCCCAGGGGAAAAAGCTGTTGGTCAGTCTAGTAGTGTGTGACCTGACTCTCTTGTGGACTTGGGCCCTCTGGCACTGCACAGAAAGCCAACTGTGACTAATTTGGGTTTTAAAATGGACAGCAATTTTAAGTTAGACAGGCAGATCAGTGCTGTGGTTAAATCTCGCTTCTTTCATCTGAGGCAGTTAGCAAAGGTAAAAAACATCTTATCTACAGAGGATTTTGAAACAGTAATCCATGCCTTCATTACAACTAGACTGGACTACTGTAATTCTTTGTATGTTGGCATTAGCCAGTCCTTACTGTCTAGACTTCAACTAGTGCAAAACGCAGCTGCTCGGTTCTTAACTGGCACACGTAGGAGAGAACACATTGCTCCTGTTTTATCCTCACTACACTGGCTGCCTGTCCGTTTTAGAGTCCATTTTAAGCTTCTTTTATATGTTTTTAAGTCTTTAAACGGTCTTGCCCCACCCTACCTCTCTGAGCTAATACACATTCATTCCTCTTCTCGGTCACTCAGGTCATCTGACCAGTTGGTCCTGGATGTTCCGAGAACTAAACGTAAGCTCAGAGGGGACAGGGCTTTCGCTGTTGCTGCTCCAAAAATGTGGAACTCGTTGCCAACACAATTTAGGAAGGCCCCCTCACTGGAAATGTTTAAATCACTGTTAAAGACCCATCTTTTCAGCTTGGCCTTTGACCCAGTATGAGTGTTGACATGATACTGTTTTAAGTTGTTAATGTGTTTTTATCTTTTTATCTTTATCTTGTTTATTTTGTTTTTATCTAGTATTTTTATCTTTTTATCTTTATCTTGTTTAATGTGTTTTTATCTAGTATTTTTATCTTTTTATCTTTATCTTTTATTCTGTTCATTACTTTTATGTTCAGCACTTTGGTCAGTGTTGCCTGTTTTAAAGTGCTTTATAAATAAAGTTGGCTTGGCTTGGCTTGGCTGACTGACCTGAAACGTTTCCCAGACGGCAACAGGTCAAACAGGGGGTGAGCAGGATGTGTGTGGTCTCCTATGATGGCCTTAGACTTCCTGAGGCTGCAGGATTTTGATATTTCATCCAGAGAGGGCAGAGGGTCGTTGATGATTTTTTGGGCTGCGTTAACAACTCTCTGTGCTGACTTCCTGTCTTCAGCTGTGGAGCCTGCATACCAAACGCCCAGACAGTAAGTCAGCACACTCTCCACATATGAGTGGTAGAAGGCTAGCGGCAGCTTCTTGTCCAGATTGTTCTTCCTGAGGACTCGCAGAAAGTATAGTCGCTGCTGAGCTTTCTTTACCAGGGCTTTTGTGTTGTGGGTCCAGGAGAGGTCTGCTGCGATATGGGTGCCCAGAAATTTAAAGGTGGTAACAGTTTCCACCTGATCTCCATGGATCAGGAGGGGGGCGTGGTTCTTTCTGTTTTTCCTAAAATCCATGATGATTTCTTTTGTTTTCTTGGTGTTGATGGTGAGGTTGTTTTTTGAGCACCAGAGGGAGAGTCTTTTCACCTCTGCCCTGTATGCTGTCTCATCGTCCTCGCAGATTAATCCAACCAGGGTGGTGTCGTCCGCATATTTAATGATGTGGTTGGTTGGGTGAAGTGGAGAACAGTCATAGGTGTACAGTGCATACAGTAGTGGGCTCAGAACACAGCCCCGGGGAGAGCCGGTGCTGAGCTTGAGTGTGGAGGAGTGGTGGGGGCCAAGTCTCACATGTTGCGGGCGGCTTGACAGGAAATTTGTAATCCAATTAGCCTTTCGCCGAGCCCCGCCCCCCATAGTTACTGTTGCCAACTCNCTCTCTTGTGGACTTGGGCCCTCTGGCACTGCACAGAAAGCCAACTGTGACTAATTTGGGTTTTAAAATGGACAGCGATTTTAAGTTAGACAGGCAGATCAGTGCTGTGGTTAAATCTCGCTTCTTTCATCTGAGGCAGTTAGCAAAGGTAAAAAACATCTTATCTACAGAGGATTTTGAAACAGTAATCCATGCCTTCATTACAACTAGACTGGACTACTGTAATTCTTTGTATGTTGGCATTAGCCAGTCCTTACTGTCTAGACTTCAACTAGTGCAAAACGCAGCTGCTCGGTTCTTAACTGGCACACGTAGGAGAGAACACATTGCTCCTGTTTTATCCTCACTACACTGGCTGCCTGTCCGTTTTAGAGTCCATTTTAAGCTTCTTTTATATGTTTTTAAGTCTTTAAACGGTCTTGCCCCACCCTACCTCTCTGAGCTAATACACATTCATTCCTCTTCTCGGTCACTCAGGTCATCTGACCAGTTGGTCCTGGATGTTCCGAGAACTAAACGTAAGCTCAGAGGGGACAGGGCTTTCGCTGTTGCTGCTCCAAAAATGTGGAACTCGTTGCCAACACAATTTAGGAAGGCCCCCTCACTGGAAATGTTTAAATCACTGTTAAAGACCCATCTTTTCAGCTTGGCCTTTGACCCAGTATGAGTGTTGACATGATACTGTTTTAAGTTGTTAATGTGTTTTTATCTTTTTATCTTTATCTTGTTTATTTTGTTTTTATCTAGTATTTTTATCTTTTTATCTTTATCTTGTTTAATGTGTTTTTATCTAGTATTTTTATCTTTTTATCTTTATCTTGTTTAATGTGTTTTTATCTTGTATTTTTATCTTTTTATCTTTATCTTTTATTGTGTTTTTATCTTGTATTTTTATCTTTTTATCTTTATCTTTTATTCTGTTCATTACTTTTATGTTCAGCACTTTGGTCAGTGTTGCCTGTTTTAAAGTGCTTTATAAATAAAGTTGGCTTGGCAGTAGCTCAGGAGGTAGAGCGGGTTGTCCAGTAATCGGAAGGTTGCAGGTTCGATCCCGGCTCCGGCCAGAGAATGCTGCTGTGTGTCCTTGGGCAAGACACTTAACCCGCCTTGCCACCTGCTGGTGGTGGTCGGAGGGACTGGTGGCGCCAGTGCTCGGCAGCCTCGCCTCCGTCAGTGCGCCCCAGGGCAGCTGTAGCTACGTTGTAGCTCATCCCCACCAGCGTGTGAGTGTGTGTGTGAATGGGTGGATGACTGATTGTGTTGTGAAGCGCCTTGGGGGGTTGTAGAACCCTAAGAAGGCGCTATACAAATACAGGCCATTTACCATTTACCATTTGGCTTGGCTTGGCTGACTGACCTGAAACGTTTCCCAGACGGCAACAGGTCAAACAGGGGGTGAGCAGGATGTGTGTGGTCTCCTATGATGGCCTTAGACTTCCTGAGGCTGCAGAATTTTGATATTTCATCCAGAGAGGGCAGAGGGTCGTTGATGATTTTTTGGGCTGCGTTAACAACTCTCTGTGCTGACTTCCTGTCTTCAGCTGTGGAGCCTGCATACCAAACGCCCAGACAGTAAGTCAGCACACTCTCCACATATGAGTGGTAGAAGGCTAGCAGCAGCTTCTTGTCCAGATTGTTCTTCCTGAGGACTCGCAGAAAGTATAGCCGCTGCTGAGCTTTCTTTACCAGGGCTTTTGTGTTGTGGGTCCAGGAGAGGTCTGCTGCGATATGGGTGCCCAGAAATTTAAAGGTGGTAACAGTTTCCACCTGATCTCCATGGATCAGGAGGGGGGCGTGGTTCTTTCTGTTTTTCCTAAAATCCATGATGATTTCTTTTGTTTTCTTGGTGTTGATGGTGAGGTTGTTTTTTGAGCACCAGAGGGAGAGTCTTTTCACCTCTGCCCTGTATGCTGTCTCATCGTCCTCGCAGATTAATCCAACCAGGGTGGTGTTGTCCGCATATATAATGATGTGGTTGGTTGGGTGAAGTGGAGAACAGTCATAGGTGTACAGTGCATACAGTAGTGGGCTCAGAACACAGCCCCGGGGAGAGCCGGTGCTGAGCTTGAGGGTGGAGGAGTGGTGGGGGCCAAGTCTCACATGTTGCGGGCGGCTTGACAGGAAATTTGTAATCCAATTAGCCTTTTGCCGAGCCCCGCCCCTCATAGTTACTGTTGCCAACTCCGACAATAAGTGGATCAAATACTGCAGCTCCACAGATTTCCGTGATGGAAACAAGTAGACAGATGCGTGTCAGCGACATTTTTTGGAGCAATTCCTCCTCAATTTCATCCAGATCGAGGTAAAAGGGTTACAGTATGCAGTGGAGGGATATATTAGTGTCGGCTCCGCTGAGCGAAGTGTAGCAGGGAACAAGGAGTTGGGAGTTTGGGAGAAGGTCCGGCGTCCGGGGACGCGTGGATCCGAGGAGCGGTGGGCGGCGACGCGGTGTCCCTGTGAGCTGTCAGATGTCAGCTGTCAGATGATCTGAGCTGCAGGCAGCTCTAACGGAGAAAAGCTCACTTCCGGTGCTCTGCATCGCTCCAGTTGATCATCTCAACTGAGTCTGTTTATAAAATGTAACTTTTTATGCCCGTGTTTACTTTCATTTTTAGTTCCCGGCCGGAGCTCGGCATTAATTCATCACGTGATCATGACACCACCCGCTGTTGCGCCAAGGCTTAATGTGCGTTTATAAGACACACAGTTGAGGTAATATTCCGCTGATTTGCCGGCACGGTGTGTCTTATCTAAAAGGGTCTTGGATAGTCTGGGAGGCGGACCTCCGCTCAGCCGCGGGCGGGGGGAGCACTCATGCTTGCTGGCTTGCTGGTTGAGCTCGATGAGGAGGTTCTGAAGGGGAACGAAACGAAGGAGACACGACTACTATCGAGGCTAATGCTTAGTAGTAAATTAGGCTTAGCTTCATCATTTTGTTTGGAGCTGTCAGATAGTAACGGTTGCTATGATGTGTGATTGGACAATAGCCGTTCTGGGGGCGGGGCCGGCGAAAGGCTAAGTGCAGGTGGTGGTGGGGATCTGGAGATCCTGCAGTTTGGAGTGGAGGATGTCGGGGATGATGCAGTTGAAGGCTGAGCTGTAGTCCACAAAGAGCATCCTCACATAGCTCTTTGTGTTCTCCAGGTGGCTCAGTGCAGTGTGGAGTGTGAGGGCAATGGCGTCTTCTGTGGATCGATTTTCCCTGTACGCAAACTGATGTGGGTCAAGGAAAGGGGGTAGGTGCTGTCTGATGTGCTGGGAGACTAATTGCTCAAGGCACTTCATAATTGTGGATGTCAGGGCTATGGGTCTGTAGTCGTTGAGACTGTCTATGGCAGTTTTTTTGGGGATGGGGATGATGATGGAGGCTTTCAAGCATGTGGGGACGGTGACTTGTGACAGGGACAGGTTGAAAAGTTTTGTGAGGACTCCTGCCAGTTTGTCCGCGCATGCTTTGACCACCGCCCCCGAAATACCATCAGGGCCAGTCGCTTTCCTGGGGTTTACTGCTCTCAGGGTTTTCCGCACCTCATGCTCCTGGAGAGAAAGATGTGGAGTGCAGGAGCTGGGAAGCGGTGGTGTCTGTGGGCTAGGGGTGGGTGCATTTCATCGATGCGGCGATGCATCGCAAAGCTTCACGTGAGGATTCAGAATCGATTAATGAACGTCGATGCTTAAAAAAATAAATAACGTGAAAGCTTTGTTGCAAAGCCGGTACTGAAAAGAAAATACACGTAACCGGAGCCATAACAAATGTAAGTTATTTGTTTTTGTGTAAGGAAGATGCTTTTTACTGGCGCACAATGTGGTAATCTAGGTGCTGTGGAGGAAAATAGAGAAACCAGCAGAAACGGTCCAAAGTTTGGGATCAAACGCGCAGCTACGGGCAGATTGGCTAATGCTAACTAAGCTAGCGGACAGCAGACTCACGCCGCGGGTTCCAAAAAAACACGATGATCTTGGAACTAAGAATGACTAAACTCTACCAGCGGAAGAAAAGTCCCACCATCCTGTTTATTTGTAGCTGTCTGCAGCACTATGGAGCAGAGCCACAACAGCTACCAGGACCAGTGGCGGCTCGTCCATAGGGGGCGCTAGGGCGCCGCCCCACCACTCACAGGAAGGAGAAGAAGAAGATAGGAATCACAAAATATATTTAAAAAAACATAAAAAGTAAACTAAACAATCTATAAACACCATATGGACTAAGTGCTGTGTGTAATCTGTGTTTAATAATGTTTTATTTTACTTTTAACATGGCCGAATCGTCGACGTACTTGTCACGTGTCCTCTCGCGGGCGCAGCAATCTTTACCATTGACTTAATATGGGCTAACTGGCGCATGTGCAGTGGGTCCCCAAACCGTCCACAACGGGAAAGAATAGGAGAGCGGTTGGTCGCATCTTTTAGCGATCGTCGCCGCCTCACCGGGTGAATTCTGCTCAGACCAGGGGGAGGAGATCGCTGATTGGTCAGGTTGTTCACCCCGCCCTGAGGGGAAAACTTTCCACAGGCTGGCACAGTGTGGCTCCATCTGTGCCAATTTGTCACAGCAGCAGCACACTACTTCCACTGAATATTTTTTGTTGTCCAACCTTTTAGCCATCTTTGCTATAATTGTGAAATCATCAGTGACAAATAAAGTTAATTGCTTCAAAACCTGACGTAGCAAACGCTACTAGTAGGTTCCAATGTGTGAAATCTGAGCCAATCGAATTGCTTGTTGTTGAGTTTTTTTCAGCTGGCTGGCTTTCGTGTTAACCAATCACAGGGAGAGAATCCACGTAAACAGGAAAATGATGAATGCGGGCAGGCAAACTCTTATATAGTCTTTGGCAAAACAATGCCAGCAAACAGTCTGATCAGCTAAGCTTTTACGTTGGGATGTAGAATTTCACGAACCGAGTGGATTATTTTTACTACACCACACGGATTATGGCCATAACCTGCAGGTAAGCCTCATTTTAGCTTTTGGCTTCAGGAAATAGCATGCTGCCTCGTTAGCGGCTAGCACCGCTCCATACGGTTTGAACTAAGAGTGGTACTTCTTGTTTGTGAGTCTGGGCTTTAATCTAAACGCCGGCTGCTTCTGTGAATATCTTGCGTTGTGTCACTGTGTGTTTTTCTGGATACGTGTAGCGTCTATTTTACGGCCTCACGTTTATTTACAGCTTATGGGTGTTCTGTTTGTAGAAAGTGGATTCTATTGATTAGATTTAGCCTACTCCCCTTAAGCGTGTGTGCAGTTTGTGTAATATATGGGTGAATGGATGAATGTTTTTGTCAAAAACATGCTTAATATATTCAAAAANTCCTACTCAAATACCAGCTGTTTAAACATTTCAGCTGTCCAGTTTTTTAAACTGTGTAGTGAGATTTCAGTTTTCTGATGTTTAGATTTATTTTCTCTTTTCTCCACTTACTTATTTGGCTTTAATACACTTGTTAGTGATTATTTGCTCCTAAATCTTTCAATCTTTTCAGCTCATTTTTACAATTACGCTAAATTTTCGCAGCAGAAAACTGCTTATTTCAGTTCAGCTACTCAGCTATCAGTTTCAAAATTCAGCATATCCTGCTAATTTCACAATTCAACTAATTGTGAAAATTTAACTACTTATACTCAAATATGAGCTGTTTAAACATTTTAGCTACTCAGTTTTTTAAACTATGTTTAGAGATTTCAGTTTTCTGCTGTTTAGGATTTTTTTCTCTATTCTCTACTTACTTTTTGGGCTTTTTAAAACTTTTTAGCAATTTTTGCTCCTAAAACTTCAAATACATTCAGCACATTTTGACAATTAAGCTTAGTTTTAGCTTCAATTCAGCAGTTTCAGCTATCGTATTCAGCAATAAAGCATTCAAACGTATTTCTGCAAGAAATGCAATTTATCTAGTTTTACTTTTAACATGGCCGAATCGTCGACGTACTTGTCACGTGTCCTCTCGCGGGCGCAGCAATCTTTACCATTGACTTAATATGGGCTAACTGGCACATGTGCAGTGGGTCCCCAAACCGTCCACAACGAGAAAGAATAGGAGAGCGGTTGGTCGCATCTTTTAGCGATCGTCGCCGCCTCACCGGGTGAATTCTGCTCAGACCAGGGGGAGGAGATCGCTGATTGGTCAGGTTGTTCACCCCGCCCTGAGGGGAAAACTTTCCACAGGCTGGCACAGTGTGGCTCCATCTGTGCCAATTTGTCACAGCAGCAGCACACTACTTCCACTGAATATTTTTTGTTGTCCAACCTTTTAGCCATCTTTGCTATAATTGTGAAATCATCAGTGACAAATAAAGTTAATTGCTTCAAAACCTGACGTAGCAAACGCTACTAGTAGGTAGGGATGGGTACCGGAACCGGTACTTTTTAAGGCACCGACCGAATTCTGTCGAACCGACCGAGCACCGTTTCACGTGACAAGAAACGGTGCCTTGTTTCGGTACCTGACCTAACGATAACTTGCGAGACAGCAATTTGCCAAAATATACAGCAGCGCCGGTGTTATGTCGATATGTGTTCCCCCCTCAAGAAGTGTTTCACCGGTGATTGAGCGGAAAGTCGCTGCAGGCAAGCTGTAAACAGAGCAAGCAGCATGGCACAGAGGAAGAGCTCTAAAGTTTGGGTCCACTTTACTAAATGGGATGGCTATCTGGGTGATGAAGAAACCAGCAACAATGATATAAGTGAGGCATCATTGTCTTAATCTGCTCCAGCAGGTAAATAAACTGTTTAACATAACATTATCTTGATATTTTAGCTCCTGTTCCGCTAATGGTGCGTTCGCGTTCTCCTCGGAACTTGGAAATTTCGACTAGGAGAAAGCGAACGCGCTATAAAGTTTGGCTTCACTTCACTAAATGCAGTGGGTGATTGGGTGATGATGAAACCAGCGACAACGATCTAAGTGAGGCATCATCATCTTAATCTGCTCCAGCAGCAAAATAAACGTTTATGTTTAAGATAGTGTTAGCTTGATATTTTAGCTAGCATTAACATTGCTATCAGCTAATGGTGCGTTCACTTCCTCCTCGAAATTTCCGACTTCCGAGTAGGAAAAATCAACGGTTTGAAAAAGAACGGCAAAATGAATGAAGATACACAGTAAATTTAGTTCACAGCAGTTTCTAATACTACAAGGACGCACCATCCCACAATTTGTCCAGAGGGGAAAGGAGAGGAATAGGAGTACATGGAGCTGGGTTTTAGTTTCTGCATCATTTAGAAACAGTTGTGGTTAAAGGTTTTCATATTGAAGAATTTTGTACACTACGATGACAAAATACAAACAGTTGTATGTTATTTATTGTGATGTTTATCAAATATGGTTATATATTGAGAAAAAATACATTTTTAATTAAAAATGAGATTTAAATAATTATTAAACACTCAAAAGTATCGAAAATAGGTACCGTGAAGTACCGGTATCGATTCATAGGTACCGGGAATTGGTACCGTATCGATTCAAATGTCAAAGGTACCCATCCCTACTAGTAGGTTCCAATGTGTGAAATCTGAGCCAATCGAATTGCTTGTTGTTGAGTTTTTTTCAGCTGGCTGGCT
>SSNS01000035.1:3065264-3118083 GCA_006937985.1 Aphyosemion australe
GGTAAACCTGAAACGCTCTTTTTGGGAAGACCAAAAAGCAGGGCATTACAGTAATCTAATCTACTGGTGATAAAAGCATGCATCAGCGTCTCCGTATTAGCCCGAGAGAGGATGGGGCGGACTCTGGCAATGTTCTTTAGATGATAAAAACCTATTTTAGTAATGTTTCTAATGTGAGGTAAAAAAGTCAGCTCAGAGTCAAAAATAACGCCCAGGTTCTTCACTTGATGTGAAGGATTAAAAGACAGTGATTGTAATTTTGGTAAAAGTCTCTCTCTGAGCCTCAGGACCGATAACTAAAACTTCAGTTTTGTCCTGGTTGAGCTGGAGAAAGTTTTCTGCCATCCAGGATTTGATGTCTAAAATGCAGTTAAAAAGTGCGTCCATTGGCTGTGTGTCCTCAGGAGACACGGAGATGTACATCTGTGTATCATCAGCGTAACTGTGAAAGTTCACTCCATGTCTCCTGATGACACCACCAAGTGGGAGCATATAAAGGTTAAAAAGCACTGGGCCTAAAATAGAACCCTGGGGCACACCACATGTAATCCTATGAGCCCCAGAGGAACAGGTATCTAAACTTACCATAAAGGTCCTGTCTGTGAGATAAGATGTGAACCATCTGTGAGCAGCACCAGAGAGGCCGATCTGTTTTAAACAGGTTAAAAGAATAGTGTGGTCTACTGTGTCAAAGGCAGCACTTAGATCCAGTAGAACCAACACTGTCACCTTCCGTTTATCATAATTTAATCTAAAATCATTTAAAATCTTCAGAAGGGCCGTCTCTGTGCTGTGGTTCACCCTGAAGCCAGACTGAAATTTCTCCAGGACATTATTAGCGATTATAAAATCATTGAGTTGAGTTAAAACAAGCTTTTCTAAAATGTTGCTTAAAAATGGTAAGTTAGACACCGGTCTAAAGTTGTTAAAATCATTGAAATCTAAATTGCTCTTCTTCAACAGAGGTCTCACCACCGCCCCTTTAAAGGCGGCAGGAAAGACCCCCGTCTGAAGTGAACAATTCATCAGGGTTAAAATCTCATCTCTAAAAGATCCATAAAACTGTTTAAAAATGCGGTGGGAACTGGGTCCAGAACATATGTGGTGGGCCTCACTGAGGAGAAAACTTTATCAAGAGTCTCAGCCTCTACCAGGACAAAACCGTCCAGCGTTTCCTCTGGTGAAGACACACATTCAGATTTGTCTAAAACCATGTTACTGTGAGAGAATAAAATATTGCATCTGATGGTGTCTACCTTCCCCCTGAAGTGGTCTGCAAACTCCTCACAGACAGCGTTAGATGGGGTTCTCTGAAATGTATTATTTGCGCTGTTTAAAATATTGTTTATGGTGGAGAAAAGAATTCTGGGATTATGTTTATTGTCTGAAATGAATTTGGAAAAGTAAGCATTTCTTGAGTTTCTCACCGCGTTATTATATAATTTAAGTAGTTCTGTGTATATTTGATGGTTTATTGTAATTTTATTTTTCCTCCATTTCCTCTCTGCCGCCCTACAGTCTCTCTTTAGTTTCTTTAGCTTTTCATTTCTCCGTGGTGATGCACGTTTTGACTGTAGCTTTTTAACTTTGAGTGGGGCAAGCAGGTTGAGAGTGGATTGCAGTCTACTGTTAAAATCATTGACAATAAGATCACAAGATGCAGGTACCAGAATAGGAGGGATCTTTTTAAAAACTTCAAGAAAACCAGCAGCCACTTCAGGGGTGAGATGACGTTTCCTTACAGTTCTCACAGAGGGCTCCCGCTGGGTAAAACTAGTGATGCTAAAAACACACAGTAGTGGTCAGAGACAGCCAAGTCAACAACAGAGGACACACCGGTGGACAGGCCATGCGTGATGACCAAGTCCAGGGTGTGTCCTCTGTTGTGAGTCGGCTGCGTGACATGTTGACTAAAATCCATATAATTCAGAATATTTAAGAAATCTCTTGATAAAGGATCTAAAAGATTATCCACACGTAGATTAAAATCACCAGCTAAAATGATCCTTTCAAAGTTGTTGTGCAGAATTGATAAAAACTCTGAAAATTCTTGAATAAAAAGAGCACTCTGCTTAGGAGGCCTATAAACTGTGACACATAAAATCTGAGGAGTGCTAAAAACAGTAGCTGTATATTCAAAGCTTTTAAAATTATCAAATAAAACAGGTTTGGCGGTAAGTGTTGACGAACCTATAAAAGCAGTACCGCCACCCTTCTTGCTACTCCTCGTCGAATAAGCGAAATTAAAATTTGGCGGGGAGGCCTCTGTGAGAACAGCAGGTGCATCTGTACTCAGCCACGTTTCTGTTAAAAGCAAACATTGAATTTTATGATCTAAAATCAGGTCATTTATTAAAAATGTTTTGTTCAGCAGAGAGCGAACATTTAAAAGAGCCATATTAATAGTGACTGGTGATGGAGTGACTGTATTACTTACCGAGAGTGGGACTTTTGGTAATTGTTTTAGATTATTGTAGTTGCATTTGTTCTGTTTATGAATGTTTGTCCGCTCTCTGCTGATGATGACAGGTATGAGTGAGGTATGGCAAGGTCCAAGTCCGATATGTGAATAACTGTTAAAATCAGAGCTAGGTTTGTAGGAGCAGGGACCCGCTGCACATAAATTGTATAATATGAATGAGGAAGAAAACAGGTGATCTGAGGCACTCTGAGGATTGCTCTTATTTAGCAAGGACGTACGACCTTCTTCAGGGCATAAACAGTCAAAAAATATATGGAGTTCGGAACTCGTAAGGTAGTTCACCTGGTTTAACATTAATGTGTTTAATTCACATATCTCTGGTTGATTGCTTCAATATAAACTATTCTGCGTAATTCGGTCATTTTTATGGGTTTATTCCTTCAGTTTCACTGATGTAACATTAAAACCTCCATGTTGCCGGTGCGCACCGCGGTGGGTCAGACCTGCACTGGATCAGCTGATCTGAACGCAGCTTAACAAACGTGAAGAAAATTGAATAAACCTCCAACCTTATTGTAATATTATTGACAAAAAACGCAGCAGAGCATAATTTTAGCTGCAGTTATTCACTCCTGAAGTAAAACTTAAAGCCCCAGTGTGTAATATTTTTACCTGTTTACTACCAAATTCTGTGTATCCAGTGCACAAACTTGTCCTTTTTCATTAATATTTCTCACCAACATCAATTCTAAATATTTCTCTCAGCTTCAAATTTTACATTTTTAATACATAAATTGTGGTCGACGCTCCATGGTCATCCTCCATCTTGAAATACGGTAGCTATTTAGGGACATACGAGCTCTGAGTTATGCGTTTGCACTATGACTGTAACCTGAAAGAAACAGCAGAGGGCAGCAGTGCGCCGTGTAAGCAACAATGCAACTAAGAAGAGACGAGACTAACTGCTACACGTTGCTGTAACTTTGTTAGTTTGAATAACAAACAATGAAATCAAAAGACACATCAAATATGTCAGGTCTTATTGATTTCCAACACTCAGCAGCCGCATATGATGAGAACCCCGCCCGCAACAGCTAGACACCAGCATCCAAGTGTGGTTTATGACTCACCTCAGCTGATCATTTCTTTTCTTCATAATAAAGCTCCCAATCCGGTCCCAACGTATCAGTTCCAAAGTCCTTCTTCAAGAAAGTTCCTTCTATTAAAGTCTCCTCTCTTACCGCAGCCTGCCGTGTCTCTCCCAACACGCTTCAGCGGTGGTCCGCTAGCCGGTAGCCACATTAGCATTAGTTACCGGTACTTTATTTCCACAGCGTGTCCCCGGCTCCAGCCAAACCTCATCGGCTATCCGATCGCTAAACAGCCAGTGGTTGATGTTAGCTCCATCTCGATCTTCACTGCGGCTCACACCGTGTGCTACGATCAGCTGATGGCTAACCGGCAGACTCTTGTTTACTCCGCTGCTCTGATCCACATGACACCGGACGCCACAGCTGATGCCTTCCCTCCTCCGTGTGTGAATCGGTGGCAGCTATGCTAGCTTCCTTCAGGACTGGTAGGTTGATATAACAGCTAACAGCAGTGTTTTCCCCTAGAAATGTTTATAGCCGTGATGCTTGTAGACTTGTCGCGGGGGGGAGGGGGGTGCGCGCGCATCGTCTCGTCGGGGGAGGGGGGGCTACGCTTGGCATTATGCATTATGACTGAACACTCATTAAAAAATGTTTTTTACCTGCTTGAGTAGTTATATGCTTTGTGTGGGTTAGGCTACAGAGACTGGAAATAAATCAATTTCATGCTTTTTATAAAAAAAACGGGCTTACTGTTTGGATGCAGATGGATGAGGTGAGCGTAGGAGCTCTGGATCGTCTGGCGTGAGTGTGGAGCCATGACGACTGGAACGGCTGAAAGCTGTATCCGGCTGGCGTGGATCTGAGCTGAGGGCTAGGAAGCTAAAGCGTGAGGTGAGCGCCGGAAGCTCTGAGCGCACGGTGTGACCTATGGAGCCGATGCACTGGAAAAGTAAAAGTTAATGTAGAACTGAAAAACGCTACTAAGCGAGGCGCCGTTAGATCCGAGACGAAACGGGAACGCCAAGGCCACGGACAGAAAAACGATGAACCAGCGCTGAAGTTGCCGGGAAGACTTCCTGAAATAGTGTGGACGTGATGACGTGGAGAGGTGCGTGACGGTGTGGGGAATGCTGGGAAGTGGAGTCCTACATATGGTGCGGTGTCAGAAGGATGGCTGGAAGGCAGGAATCATGACAGTACCCCCCACCTTAGGGACGGCTCTGGACGGCCCAAAACCGCGAGACTAGGAGGTCCGGGGGTGGCGAGCACAAAAACCCAGTGAGGCCAGGAGAGATCCGATCTGACTCGATTGGATGGGACTAAACCCTGGCAGAAGTGACCTGACTGATGGACTCGGCATGACTGGAGCTGATTGAAGCAGACTGGACATGACTGGACAGGAAGGGGCTCCGGGGGGCTGAACTGGACCTGGTTGAGCTGAAGGAAACTGGAGGGGATTGCAGAGACCAGCAACGTTCTTGGCTGGACGTGACGTGATGGAAAGGGACTTCCTGGGCTAGAAGGGACTTGAGCAGAAGGGGCTGGAAATAACGTAGGGAAACTGAAGGAGACTTGACTAGTAGGGATTGGAGTTGACGTGACTGAAAGGAACCCAGCTGGAGGGACTTGACTGAAGGGGAGCTGATCTGAATTGACGGAAAAGAACATGACTGAAGGAAAACTGGAGTTGAAAGGAACTTGGCTGGAAATGACTTGACCTGAAGGGAACTAGCTGAAAGGAAACTGATTTGAAGTGACTACGTTGAAGGGGACTGGAGCTGAAAGGTGGGAGTGATTTGATTTGAAGGGAGATAGAGCTGACTTGACCTGATTGGGACTTAATTAGAAGAGACTTGACCTGATGTGATGTGATGAGGCTGCCTTGACCGGAGCGACTTGCCTGGAGGTGAAGCAACTTGACTTAGTGTAAAGCGACTGGGCTTGAAACGACTGGACTTAACTGGAAGCTGCTTGAGTTAGATTGGAGCGGCTTGACTTGGACTGAAGCGTCTTGACTTGAAGCGAAGTAACTTGACTTGATGTGAAGCGACTTGACTTGATTTGGCGTGATCTGACTTGATCGAAGTGACTTGACTGGAAGCTACTTGACTGGGAGCGACTTGACTTGACTGGGAGCGACTTGACTTGACTGGGAGCGACTTGACTTAATGGGAGCGACTTGACTTGATTGTAGCGACTTGACTTGATTGTAGCAACAGGATGTGGAGCGACTTGACCGGATGTGGAGCGACTTGACAGGATGTGGAGCGACTTGACATGATTTGGCGTGATTCGACTTGATCAAAGTGGCTTAACTGGAAGCCACTTGACTTGAAGCACGTGACTTGACTTGAAACTACTGGACTGGATTGAAGCTACTGGACGGGCTGGAAGCTACTGGACGGGCTGGAAGCTACTGAAGGGGCTGGAAGCTACTGGACGGGCTGGAAGCTACTGGACTGAATTGCAGCTAATGAACTGGATTGAAGCTAATGAACTGGATTGAAGCTAATGAACTGGATTGAAGCTACATGACCGACTGGATTGAAGCTACATGACCGACTGGATTGAAGCTAATGAACTGGATTGAAGCCATTGGACTGACTGGAAGCTACTGGACTGAAGCTACTGGACTGAAGCTACGTGAATGAAGCTACGTGACTGACTGGAATGAAGCTACGTGACTGACTGGAATGAAGCTACGTGACTGACTGGAATGAAGCTACGTGACTGACTGGATGGAAGCCACGTGACTGGATGGAAGCCACATGACTGACTGGATGGAAGCCACATGACTGACTTGATGGAAGCTACATGACTGACTGGATGGAAGCTACATGACTGACTGGATGGAAGCTACTTGACTGACTGGATTGAAGCTACTGGACGGGCTGGAAGCTACTGGACGGGCTGGAAGCTACTGGACGGGCTGGAAGCTACTGGACTGACTGGAAGCTACTGGACTGAAGCTACTGGACTGAAGCTACGTGAATGAAGCTACGTGAATGAAGCTACGTGACTGACTGGAATGAAGCTACGTGACTGACTGGATGGAAGCCACATGACTGACTGGATGGAAGCCACATGCCTGACTGGATGGAAGCCACATGACTGACTGGATGGAAGCTACATGACTGACTGGATGGAAGCTACTTGACTGACTGGATGGAAGCTACATGACTGACTGGGTTGGAGAACTTGGCTTGGCTGGATTGAAGAAACTCGACCTGGCTGGACTGAAGAAACTCGACTTGGCTGGATTGAAGAAACTCGACCTGGCTGGACCGAAGAAACTCGACTTGGCAGGATTGAAGAAACTCGACTTGGCTGGATTGAAGAAACCCGACTTGGCTGGATTGAAGAAACTCGAGTTGGCTGGATTGAAGAAACCCGACTTGGCTGGATTGAAGAAACTCGACTTGACTAGAGAAACTTGACTTGACTAGAGAAACTTGACTTGACTAGAGAAACTTGACTTGATTTAGAGAAACTTGACTTGAAGCATGTGGCTTGGATTGTAGCTATGTGACTTGGTAAAAAGAAACTGGGTGTGACCACTACGGGCAGTACAGGTGACAGACCAGACACGTAATTGGTTGGAGGGATGTGTTGAAAAAGGTCAGGGAGGTTGGGGCCCCCGCCTTAGACGGCTCAACTGGGATCCTTCTTTCTATGGATAGCTCAGCAGGGGTCTCTCTGGTGGCCGGAACCGGTATGAGGGCAACAGAGCAGGGGCCTCTCTATCAGTCGGCACAACTCTGGGCCCTGGAGAAATAGGGTGGTCAGACTGGTTGGGGATTTGCAGAGCTTGGATCCCCGCCTAGAAGGCTCAACTGGGTCTCTCCTCTCTTAGATAGCCCAGCAGGGGTCTCTCTGGCCGCGGGGAGCCAGAGCTTGGATGAGGGCTGGTAGGGTTGGAGTGGACTGAACAACTGACTGGACAGTAGCAGTGACTGGCTGAATTAGGCAACTGACTGAAGAAAAAAAAATGGACCTGGAGTGAAGGAGGCCAAAGTGGGGCCTGTCTCTAGCTAAGACCTGTTGGGCTAGCAGTAGCTAAAACAGCATGCTAATGGCGTACCGAGGCGCGTGGTAGCTTGCACTCTGCTGGGTCTATAAAGGGCTGGTTCATCCTGTCACGCTCCTCACCTGAGCTCCCCAGCGTGAGCGGTGAGGAGGGTTGTAGCGTGTGATTAGACCCAATCGCAGGGAGTGCTAGCGGTGGGTGACGTCTAGCACGCAGTTTATTATAGGAGCACCGACACGCACCTCGAAGTGAAACGAGGACGTGGCGGTGTTCCAGAAAGGAAAAAACGGGCTTACTGTTTGGATGCAGATGGATGAGGTGAGCGTAGGAGCTCTGGATCGTCTGGCGTGAGTGTGGAGCCATGACGACTGGAACGGCTGAAAGCTGTAGCCGGCTGGCGTGGATCGGAGCCAAGGGGCTAGTAAGCTAAAGCGTGAGGTGAGCGCCGGAAGCTCTGGGCGCACGGCGTGACCTATGGAGCCGATGCGCTGGAAAAGTAAAAGTTAATGTAAAACTGAAAAACGCTACTAAGCGAGGCGCCGTTAGATCCGAGACGAAACGGGAACGCCAAGGCCATGGACAGAAAAACGATGAACCAGCGCTGAAGTTGCCGGGAAGACTTCCTGAAATAGTGTGGACGTAATGACGTGGAGAGGTGCGTGACGGTGTGGGGAATGCTGGGAAGTGGAGTCCTAAGTATGGTGCGGTGTCAGAAGGATGGCTGGAAGGCAGGAATCATGGATATAGACAAGTATAAACAGAAGAAAAAAATATATCGTGTTATATATCGTTACCGTGCTTCAAATTTTTCGTGATATAGATTTTAGGCCATATCGCACATTCCTAATCTCACCGAGGCCATCCAAGCCTTCTGGGAGTTAGTCCACCGCTTCACCACAGCTCCCATCCTTCTCCACCCAGACCCCTCTAAGCCCTTCGTGTTCGAGGTGGATGCTTATGACATAGGGGCTGGGGCTGTCCTGTCTCAACGGAGACCCGACCACAAACGCCATCCTTGCGAATCCTTCTCCCGAAAATTCTCCCCGACACAACGGAGATATGGCGTGGGAGACCGGGAGTTCCTAGCCATCAAGTGGGCACTGGATGAGTGGAGGCAGTGGTTACTAGGGGCTGTGGAGCCCTTCACCATTTGGACAGACAACCAGAACCTCATACACCCCCTAAGACTCCCACCTCCCAGTATTCCATCCACCCAGTAGCGGTTTTAGGCACGGGCAGACCGGGCGGCTGCCCGGGGCGGCATTTTTTAGGGGGCGCACAATCGCTGAGTAAAAAAAAAAAAGAAGAAGAAAACCTGCGCGCCGCAACATGGTTTTCTATTAGCTGTCATATCTGTGTCTGGACTGGAACCAGCACGTTGGCGCCCCCTGCAGCTGCAGGCGCTCCTGCTGACTGAGGGTTCAGGCGAGCGCCGTGTGTGTGAAGAAGAGAATAGGGAGGGGCGCGGGGGATTTCACCTCTGGGTCTCTCCCAAAGGAAACGGACGGGGGGTGGGGGGGTCTGAATCAACTGTATAAGATGGCTAAAGTCAATCACACCTTGATGTTCTTCCATATAAGGCACATTTAATTCATAATATTATAAATACAGGCTTATAATTCCTTCACGTTGTTCTGAATTGTGTGAAATGGCCAAAAAAAAGAGGAAATACAATAGGATTTTGTGGTCACCCACCAAGGTCAACTGGTTTAGTCTTGACTCCTGGTTGGTGATTGGAAACCTGTTTATTGAGTTGAGTGCCAAACAAGATGGACAGAAAAAGGCCTAAACCATCAGGTGCCCAATTCAGGAAAAGAAGAAGAGGATAAAGGTAGGTAGTACGTTCTCATGCTAGGATGCATGTTTTCGATTTTTTAAAAACCGGTTAACTGGGGATTTTAACGGTTAAATTCGGTCAACTAATTGCTAACAGAGCTAATAGGGCTGAAAGTTTGAAACGAATGGTTGGAATAAATTCCTTGAATCCTTTTTTAATAATTCAAGCGCGCCACGAGGACTCGTTAAATGCACACTGCAGCCTGCCTCCTGAACAACAACAAAAACACGTTGGTCATGATTCATGTTCACATAGCCTAATAATGAATAAACTCTACAAGCAGAAAAAAGTCCCCAGTCCTCACTAACTATCCTGTTATTAGCATTTCCAGCACTACTGAACATGTTGATGAAATACATTACTGATCTACTGGTCATAGTGTAACTGTGAATATATTTAGATTTTGACTAGGATGATGAGTGATATTAATACCACCTAAAATGTTACTGAAATATAGGTGAATATTGTTCTATAAAATATTAATTAACTATAAATATCAAATGGGAAAGAGGGAAGTAGACAACACCCATTGATTTAATACATATTATTTAGGCTTTTATAACAAGAGTCTGACATCACAGCTTCATCATTTAGTTGTTTTATTGCACATCTTTAGCAGCAGACCACAGTCTTGTTTGGACAGGTTTGTCACAAGTGTGGCTCCTTCATTGCATTTACACTGATTATTTTTCACATGCTTTGTTCAGTAATAAAAGGTGGCCTTTCTGGTAGTCTACAGTTTTTTTATGTCAGTTTAAATTGCAATTTCAGGGGCAATTCTAAAATATTTTGGATCATCATCTGCCACTGGTCAGGATGAGCCACCCACCTCCCCTGGACAATACCTGCCATCTATCTTATCGGCCACATTAGTCACAGCCTTGACCCTTGAGGAAGAGTTACTATGTGTGTGTGTGTGTGGGGGGGGGGGGGGGCGCTCAAGGGATGTCTCGCCCGGGGAGTAATTCCATGTAGAACCGCCACTGCATCCACTGGAACTCCATCATCATGTGATCACCCTCGTCTATATACGGAAGCCACGTCCCTCTCTCATCACTCAGTCATCGATTCTTCTATCCTTGCCACGAGCCCAAAAACTTCTCAACTGACTAGTAAGTCACCTTCTTTTTCTTTCCAGAACATCTGCGCAACCTCGTTTCCTTTCGGGTCTCAAACAGGCATTCCTAGATTAACCAAGTGTCTAAGTTTCACCCTACCCCCGTACCTCCGTGTCTGGGTCATAACAACACGCTACAGCTCAACTCCTCGCGCACTCAGGTCGTCCCCTATTGAAACCTGACAATACAACAGACCCCTGACATCGCCATGATTGGACAGGAATCTGAGACAGATGATTGGCTGGTCAGACAAAGCCTGTCATTGGTTCTTTGGGAAGGAAGCTAGAATTGAGACAAAATGTTTTGTAACATGAAGACTAACGCTGCAAGTTAGAAAACAAAAGTCTCGTGTTACATACCACAAAACGAGAATT
This sequence comes from Aphyosemion australe, assembly GCA_006937985.1. NCBI lineage: Eukaryota > Metazoa > Chordata > Actinopteri > Cyprinodontiformes > Nothobranchiidae > Aphyosemion > Aphyosemion australe. Next base: position 3,076,137 of record SSNS01000035.1, read on the forward strand.
ACATGCTACAAAACGAAAGTTACGTGTTACAAAACATGAATCACATGCTACAAAACAAAAGTTATGTGTCACAATACATGTTACAATTTACAAAACATGTTACAAGATACATGTATTATAGTCCTGATCCTAGCTCCATACGGGCGGAAAAGATCGGATTTAACCTTATAAAACAACAAACATGACTTATTAAATTCATCCTGAGATAGAGATTTTCAAACGTAATAACAATGGCTTAGCTTTGATTTCAACAAGTTCCTCTACAACAATATTCTTTGTTTCTAGGACAAAAACAACACTATAATGTCACACAACGGATGGCAGGCGGGGATTCAGACACCATAACATGTAGCTGTCAGCTAGCAGGCTAACGCAGGGCTACCGTGTCTCCCCAGAAGAGCAAAAATATCTGTAGTTTGGTGGTATTTTAAACTGGACAATGAAGGCAGAGCAACAGCCACTTATAATGTGCATACTGGGTGTTTAACATGATGAAAAGGTCAGAGCTGCATGAGATGCAAACTACTTTCTCTTTCAGCTTTTTCCTTCAGGCGTCGTCAGAGCAAATCACCAGTCTCTATTAAGTCCCAGTTTGCAATTAACAGTCCCAGTTCACTGCGGCAACTTGGACAAAAACATGGAGCCAGCCAAAAGAGAAAGATACACTACTAAACATGTTATATTGTCCAAGATATGAGGATTTTAGAAATTTATTATTTGGTCCACGATGATGACAAGATGAAATGGTTATTTAATTTCAATATGTATAAATTGGCTACTTTTGCCGGCAGTAAGTCGGGCTCGTTTCCGGTGAGAGTTGGACTCCGCCAAGGCTGCCCTTTGTCACCGATTCTGTTCATAACTTTTATGGACAGAATTTCTAGGTGCAGCCAAGGTGGTGAGGGGATCCGTTTTGGTGGCCTAAGGATCAGGTCTCTGCTTTTTGCAGATGATGTGGTCCTGTTGGCTTCGTCAGAACGTGATCTCCGGCTTTCGCTGGAGCAGTTCGCAGCCGGGTGTGAAGCAGCTGGGATGAGAATCAGCTCCTCTAAATCCGAGACCATGGTCTTGAGTCGGAAAAGGGTAGAATGCCTTCTCCAGGTCAGGGACGAGGTCCTGCCCCAAGTGGAGGAGTTCAAGTATCTCGGGGTCTTGTTCACGAGTGAGGGAAGGGTGGAGCGTGAGATTGACAGGCGGATTGGTGCTGCATCTGCAGTGATGGGGGCGTTGTACCGGTCTGTCGTGGTGAAGAGAGAGCTGAGCCGAAAGGCAAAGCTCTCGATTTACCGGTCGATCTACGTTCCTACCCTCACCTATGGTCACGAGCTTTGGGTAGTGACCGAAAGAACGAGATCGCGGATACAAGCGGCCGAAATGAGTTTTCTTCGCAGGGTGGCTGGGCTCTCCCTTAGAGATAGGGTGAGGAGCTCGGTCATCCGGGAGGGGCTCAGAGTAGACCCACTGCTCCTCCACATCGAGAGGAGCCAGTTGAGGTGGCTCGGGCATCTGATTAGGATGCCTCCTGGACGCCTCCCTGGTGAGGTTTTCCGGGCACGTCCAACCGGGAGGAGACCCAAAGGAAGACCCAGGACACGCTGGAGAGATTATGTCTCTCGGCTGGCCTGGGAACGCCTTGGGATTCCCCCGGAGGAGCTGGCCCAAGTGGCTGGGGAGAGGGAGGTCTGGGCTTCCCTCCTTAAGCTGCTGCCCCCGCGACCCGACTCCGGATAAGCGGGAGAAAATGGATGGATGGATGGATGGATAAATTGGCTACTTTTGTTTATAAAGCCTGGTCAAGGCGGCAGACCTGTCTATTTAAATAAGTAATTGTATGGTGTTTTCATATTTTGTTATTGTTCTATGTTGTTGTGGATATGGTGTCTTATAAGCCCACTGGGGCTGGACATACTTTACTTTACTTTATTTATTTAACAGGGACAGTGCATATTAATGAACTTCAACAACAATTGTATAAGTAAATATGCCAGATTGTAGCACTAGTGCTAATTTACATCTGCAGTCCCTAGGCAGGTAATAAAAGCAACAATAAAGAATAAAATATTATACTTAGAACAATAGGAAACTGAAAAAAACAGAAAGAAAACACACAACACACCACTGTAAGGACAAATTACTGATGAATACAGGTTTGTTTTTCATTCAGCCATTGTTTAAGTTGGAATTTGAAGGAACTGTATGACAAAGAGTCTCTTATGCTGAGTGGTAGACTGTTCCATACAATACATACAATGGTATGTATGACACAATAATATTAATAAATCTAATCTAAAAAAAAAAAACTAAACAAACAGAAATTGCAGACAGATTGCAAAATGTCAGGGCTCCTCTGTCTCCTGCAGCACCTGAGCTGACTGTGGTAGCTACTACGGATGAGCGAGTACACCACTATCTGTATCTGTTCAACCATCTAAATTATCTGTATTTGTATCTGTACTCGGAGTGGGTGTGGCCTAACCCGGAAGTGGGTGTTGTTTAACCGGAAGTGGTGGGTCTTAAATCAGTACATTATTTTAAGGCTGAAATTGATATGGATTGATAATAATAATAATTCATCGAATTTATATAGCGCTTTGTTAGGACACTCAAAGACGCTGCATGCACTCTCACATTCACACACTGCTGATGATGGTAAGCTACTGAGTAGCCACAGCCGCCCTGGGGCGGTCTGACAGAAGCGAGGCTGCATTGTTGCGCCATCGGCCCCTCTGACCACCACCAACAGAGGCAATTCGGGTTAAGTGTCTTGCCCAAGGACACAACAACGGTGACAGACCGAGTGGGACGCGAACCCGCGACCTTCCGATTGCGGGGCGTCCACTTAACTCCTATGCCACCATCGCCCCAAATCACAATCACAATGATCACAAGTTGCTATATGTCAGTGGTTCTCAATTAGTGGGGCGCGCCCCCCTTGGGGGGCGCGGAGGAGGAGCAGGGGGGGCGCGGAGCACCGCACCTGACCCCCCCAACCCCTCCCCCACCCCGCTCGGAGCTTCCCCAACGGAGAGTAAAACAGATTCCACAATACATGCACGAACTGATTTGTGAACACAGAAAAAGTCCAAACATGGATTTTATTTAATGGAGCAGTGCAAATGTTCCATGGAAGAGAAATTTAGATTTTTCTTACTTTTTGTTTCATTTATATTTTTTGTTTGGTAGTGACGTATGAACAGCCCTATTGAACATGGTCATGTTAAAAGATGCCTCATCTTTGTTTCCCTGAGCTGCCCTGCACCTCTGTTTGATTTTATTTAAATAAAATGTTTTTTTCTGAACATAACTTCCTTTCTTTCTATATGAGAAATGGAAAGAATCATTTGTTCGCAGCCAGAGGCAGCATGATCTATTTTCGCTTATTTTTAAAATAATAATAAATATTCAATAAAACCGTTAAATATCCATTCTTTTTTCATTAATATTTATCCCACACAAGCTGACCAGAGTTCCCAGTAACATATAAACAACACAATTAAACGATTTCACTTTAATTAACATTCCACCTGCTGCCGCCCGAACTCACATTCTGCTCCGCGTGAACTGGTCACCTGCCTGTGCGCAAATGTCACGTGAGGAGCGCTGAAGAGAAGCGCTGACAGAGGGATTCAGAGGTCTGTCTGGACATCCTGTCAAGTTCTGGAATTAAAATACAAGAACTTTCTGTCTTTTATTTGTGTCTGACGCTCCGCTGCTGCGCTCCATCACCCGTGCTTCTGCGACTTTACCTCACTGGCGCAGCAGCGAGCGCAGCGCACTCTGCTATGTTTCACAGATCTCTTTGATCTGCGCTCATGGTGAAACATGAAGCCAGGCAGCCGTTTTTCTGGAGGATTGAGAGGAGATGCAGCTAAAATACAGACAGGACAGGAAAATGGTTGCATAAAAAAATAAAACAAAGTGCTTGAAAAGGAAAATGCAGGTAGATTTATCCCACTACTCGTTTGTAATTTTATAAAGCAATAACTTATAAGCATGTAATATTTATTTATTTGATACAATTCCAGTCACCTTCAAAACTTAGTCCCACACCCAGGGCCGTTTCTAGGCATTTTGGGGGCCAATTCAAAGTACCCCCCCCCCCCCCGCGCGCTCGCACATTACCGGGGGGGGGGGCGCGAAAAAAATCTATGTACCCTAGGGGGGGCTTCACCAAAAGTAATTGAGAACCACTGCTATATGTATTGTTTATTGGAAAACTATTTACAGATCAGCCTCAGAATTGAGATTCAGTGTTTTTGATCACAATAGTAAAGGAACTACTACAGAACAAATTTTTCAATAAACTCAGAACATGAATATTTAAGTGCATGAATGAATACAACTGAACTCATGCAGTAGGAAATATGAACTACTAGAACAAGACACAACTTTTTTTGTTTTAATTTTATGATCAAACTGATTTTTTGCCTTGGTGGGGGCAAGGTGGGTGCTGCCTTGTTCAGTGTCAGTACCCTCTGCATCATGAGAGAGAGAGAGAGAGAGAGAGAGAGAGAGAGAGAGAGAGAGAGAGAGAGAGAGAGAGAGAGAGAGAGAGAGAGAGAGAGAGGAGGCAGTGACCAACGCGATACGAGCCAGTTTCAGCTCTGTCTTGTCAAATGCACCACATACGTTATGAAACAAGTAACTTTACATATTGTACAAACCGAAAAAGATGCGAGCTGAAGAAAACCTAGGGAGTAGGCCTACTGAAGCTACGTCAGCTACAGTCAAGCAAACACAGAGAGATCAGTCTGTCTGTGTGTGTGCCAGTGGAGCACAGCTCCGCCTGCAGAGATGGTTTTGTGCGTGAAGACGATCAGTTACCCAATGAGGATTTTCCTTCAACACGAGCACAGCTATTTAGGGCTTTTACTCATTTTAAGCTCGTACTCATCAAAAATGCTTTATCCGTACCTCATCCCTGGAAGCTACAGGTGTTGTGCAGAGAAAAGTGAGCCTGCCGGCGGTGGTGCCTCATGCCTGCCCCAATGCAGGAATATGGATCACACAATACAGCCGCAAACTGACAACGTAAACAAGTTGAAATATGAACAAACAACGCTTCTTTTGAATATATTCATAATATTAAAATGTGTTTTACCAATGTACTTCATTAACAAGTTATGATTTTTGGCAGATAATCTAAGGAATTTACATAAATACAAAAAGAAAGAAATATCTAAATAATAATCAAAAACTTAAAGAACAACTTGGATGAATTTTCCTTTTTTGTTCTTATTTTAATGCTTTGCTGAACTATTGGATCAGGACTTGATATCGGCAGATACTCAAAATCAAATGACTCGAACTCGGATCTGGAGCAAAGAAATGATCAGATCAGAAATGATCAGAACATCTGTGGTATAAATGCTCCATTACAAGTTTCTATTCCACATTTGGCGAGTTGGGTTCTGGTCATCCTACTGTGTGTGTGAGACTTACTGTGGCGGTCATGTTGTTCTTCTCCAGATTGGATACAGGGTACTTGTTGGAAGGCATTGATGTAGTGGCTGGCCGGCCCAGTAGATGTTCTGAGTCCTTTTCAAACCTGGAGAAAAATCACATATCGGCAGATGAGAAACCAGCTCACATATCAATGAGTCCCTGTACACCAATCCTACATCATCCTTAGTTTTAGTGCGCAACTGATCCTAGGAGTGATTTTGTCTGGGGGCATTTTGCCCCCTTTAAGGTCTCCCATGGCAAATAGGTCTTAGGTGAAGGGCGAGACAAAGTGCAATTCTGAAGACCTTATATGAGTTTAAAATCTTTGCATCTGGCCCAGGGGGTTACCAGGGTCCCACCATGGAGCCAGGCCTGGGGTTAGGGCCAATGTGCGAGCAATTGGTGTCCAGGATATTGCCCATGGGATTGCCAAGCCCAGCACAAACCAGACACATGGGGACCCACCTTCTGTAGGAGGAGCATGAAGGGGCCGGTGCAATGTGGTGCAGGTGGCTGACCAGAGCAAAGGCTGTAAAGCGTTTAGGAGTCCTCTGACTCAGAAAGGCGCTATACAAGTGCGGGTCATTTATTATTTATCATGTTGAGCAGAAAAACAGCGACAGTAAAGTCGTATCTGCGTTGATAGCTTGAGCTCAGGAATGCCCTCACACAGATCTGGGAGGAAATGCCACAAGACACCATCCGTTGTCTCATTAGGAGCATGCCCCGACGTTGTCAAGCATGCACACAAGCTCGTGGGGGCCACACAAGATACTGAAAAGCATTTTGAGTTGCAGAAATTAAGTTTTTGAAATAATGGACTAGCCTGCCACATCTTCATTTCACTCTGATTTTAGGGTGTCTACACAATTGAGCCCTCTGTAGGCTGAAAACTTTTATTTCCATTAAAAGACTTGGCATCCTTTTGTTCCTAAGACATTGCCCTGTCGTTATTTGTATAGATATCCAACTTCATATTGAGATCTGATGTATCTAATGTGTTTCTTTAAAGTGTTCCTTTCATTTTTGTGAGCAGTGTAGTAAGCATACTGACACATGGAAAGTATCGATGTGAATAAATTGTATGCAGTAGCTCTTCGGTACTGTCATGGTGTAACAGTAGCTTACGCTCTCCAAAAGGTTGGAGACCCCTGCTGTACTGTGAAGCGTTTAGGAGTCCTCTGACTCAGAAAGGCGCTATACAAGTGCGGGTCATTTATTAGGGCGGCTGTGGCTACCCAGTAGCTTACCATCATCAGCAGTGTGTGAATGTGAGAGTGCATGCAGCGTCTTTGAGTGTCCTAACAAAGCGCTATATAAATTCGATGAATTATTATTATTATTATTATTATTATTATTATTATTATTTATCATGTTGAGCAGAAAAACCTCAATAAAATATTCTGAGCAACAGTAAAGTCGTATCTGCGTTGATAGCTGGAGCAAAAGGCATAAACAATGAAGGAAAACCAGAGCAGGGCTGTGAAGCTGCATGATGCTCTGCTACTCTGAGAGAGGAGTGAAGCCTCATTCACACCGAATGCAGAATGGATGCGGTCCAGGTTCACATAGATCAGAAATCAATGAGTCCAATCAGAGCATTTACACAAGCTGCAGTCTGGATCCGGTTGTGGAGCTCTGGAAAGTTTCCACATGGAGTCTATTTTTTCTGGACAACACATGAGGATTGTCATAAAGTTAAAGAATTCACATGAGCCAGACAGGAAGTGAGATGTGGTTCCGCATTAGGGAATTAAAAAAAAATATTTTCATTTAATAATCAGTTGTACGTTCTACTTTTGGGGAATCATCAACACGTTTGACTTAGGGGGTACTTGTGTGAGAAAATGGCTCAGGGGGTACACGAGTCAAAAAAGGTTGGGAAACACTGTCTTAGGCGACTATTCTTTTGTAACAGATTTGGGAGTCGAACCGGCGTCAGCACATGGCAAAACAAGATGAAAGGCAGTTGCTTTATCACTGGACTACCAAGGTCAATACAACAGCAGACTGGCCTAAGACGCTGTTGTAGGTGTGTTTTGTTGGCGGGGGCGGAGCTTCAATGAAACGAACCGTTTCATTTCTGGGTATAAATTCAGGCTAACGAAAATAACTCATATTTAAGATAAATGACATCTCAATAGTGCTATTGGTAATATTTTATCATATACTGTGCCTACATTTGCTCTCAAAGGTTTAAAATAGCACGATTTGGAACCTTTAATAACTTATTTTGACTGGCTGCTGCTAACCCCTCCAGGGTTTAAAGGTGTCAGTCACCATACCGCCTGATGACTCAGCAGCCTGTTTTTCTCTGCTTTTGGATAAAGCTAATTCATAGTGTGTGTGTGTGTGTGTGTGTAAAGGTTTTAGCTCTTATATATTGAGGCTTGTTTCTGTGTCTCAGGGCTACAGCTGGCTGAGTCTTCTGTACAGACTTGACCGACCTGTTACCTTTATGAAACTTAAACCATAGTACACACGCGCACACACACACACACACACACATTGTGTCCTTTCTTATGCAGACACTTGAACACAGTAATGTACACCAGCAAAAAGGCACAGAAGAATGCATTCACAAAAAGCTGCATTTATTTAACATGTATAAACACATTCATGTTCACTTTATTCACTGTGTTGAACTTAAACAAACACACACACAGGGGCCCGTGTAGCTGTCTGCCTGAACTCTGTGTAGACATGTCAGATCTGATTTGACAGAAGCTTTCCTCTGCTTTTCTTCCTGGTTTTCTTCAGGTGTTTTCAGAGAAATGGATACCTGTGGGTGGGAGGTGGTAACGTGAATCTGCATATACTGGTATGGAACTGACCAATAGGGAAGAGTCATGATCATTTTGATAAATGACCCATTATAGTTTCATATTAATGTTACAGTTTCTGAGCTAACGTCTGTTTTACAGTTTTTTGTTATTAGTGTGTTTACATATTAAAAGTAAAATAATCACACATGTGGCAACACTCCACATCAAAGAGCAAAACACCTCTGTACATTTGCACATTCCACAAAAAGTCTTTGTCACTTTAGTGTAAAACAACACACATTTGTAGAAGTGGGAATCTTACAACAACTCACGATTCGATTTGATTCCAATTCTCGGGGTGACGATTTGACCCACAATTGATTCTCGATTCAGATTGATTCACAATTACACTGGCAACAAAGAGTGTCAACTACAATGTAGACTAGAATGTGTGTGTGTGTGTGTGTGTGTGTGTTTGTGTGTGTGTGTGTGTGTGTGTTTGTGTGTGTGTGTGTGTGTGGTCTGAAGAATTGGGGAAAAAAGAATACACTGTGTCATCTTAAACTAATAAACAGGTTTTATAACATCCAGTAGCATGGATTCACATACACCAGTAACATTATCATTGAACACTAAGACTAATGAGCACCAATTAGTCTTAACAAGCATCAATAGTGTATTCTACAGTTGATGTCACCATGCAAGGGCTTCTGGGTAGGGTCATACATTCAAACCGCATTTGACAATAAAAAATATACAGTTTCAGAGCGCTTTGACATCAATGTGAAGGCATAAAATGGAGGAATTTGTTTTGATGGAGAAAGACATACCAGGGGCTTTTCTTGATGGCAACCCTGCTAATTATTGACTACCAGAACTGAAGCGCTAGCTCGAATGTCACGGTCAAAGTAAAAACTAACTCCCATTAGTAATGCTTCTGTTTTAAACGCTGTTGTTCCCATCACTGTTCCTTCTTGAATAATAAATAAGTTCATTACTCTCAGTGCTCAAGTAGTCATTTTCTCAAGGTAGTTTTTTAAAGGGGTCATCACCTATAATACTGTGGATATCTACGTCCCATTATAGTCTTTTAGACCATTAACATAAATTGTATTGGAAAAATAAATTAAAAATGTGATTTTTTGATCCTTTATTGTGAAGGGCATATTTTCTCGCAAGATCACACGCGATATTTCGGCTGTGTCGGACGAGCGCGGGACTGAGGAGCGCGTTGATTGGTGGAAGGAAGCAGCTTCAGCGTCTCGCTCCAAAATAACAAAAGTTATAACTGAACCCGACCTGGCAGTGACCTACGGGATCTAACCGTGTATGTACGAGCCCGAGCCTCGCCTCATGCGTAATGGCGTCCTCGCTTGTTGTTGAGTTGGGACAAAGCAAGCTAACAGCCAGGCATCGGTTCTTATGCTGTTGTGAAGATGGAATACACAAACCGATCGGAGTTTTGTCTCCCATAAAACGGATTATAACACGAGTCGTCAACGGTAAGACATCATTTATGTGTTTCACGTTATGAAATTGGCTTTGTTGTGCTGGTTTGTTCACTGCTGGTTCATATTTGTTTATATTCGACCTTTGTGCCGACATATAGGCCAGAGCTCAAGTTCTGGTGTTGGAGTGCGCGTGCTCGTGGGGTGCATGTGAGCTGGTTGAAGAAGGCGAGATTAAACAAACACTTTAATGATAAATATCGGCTTCTCAGCCAGTGAACAATCATTAGGAAGCCATTATAGACATTTTTTCAAGTGGAAAAGTGAAGATTTCAGGTGATGAGTCCTTTAACTGTCAGGCTAAGATTTGTGTCCCTACTTTTTATATTCCACTCACCTCTGGTCAAAAGCCTTTTACGTGGACATTTGGGTGGACATGCTGTTTGGCCGAGACATTCAGCTGGACCCCTCCGTTAACACCGCTGCCTCCTGGATAACTCTCCGTTAACACCGTTAACAGTTTTTTTAATGCACCAAACTAACATTAAAAATATTAAATTTAGCGCTGAAACAAATACTCGAATGTTTCCATTAAAAAAATCCTCAAATCATTATTATTTACTGATTCGAGGCGTTGTTAAATGCGTAACGCAGCCGGACTCTAATTTACACGGACACATTTTACTGGAGCACAACGTTGGATATCACCGGTGATCGCGACAGCATGGAGGACAATGGAAAAAACGATAAAGGCAAAAGGCAAAGGTGGTCCAAGTTTGGAATCATTTTAAACTCAGAAGAAGTGAAAACACGGTCGAGTGTCTCCACTGTAAAACGAAGTTGTCTTACCATAACAGCACAACTTTATCCTTGAACAGGAAACCGCTTCAGCCAGCCGAATCCACGACCAGGTAGGCTAATGCTAATACCATAGACAAAGCTAATACGTAGCACACTAACTTTTGTGTCACGTGTGGACCGGAGAAAAACACATTAATCGTGTTCACGTTAAACTAAGACTGAATAAACTCTACAACTGAAAGAAAAATCCCCATCATCCTGTTTATGTAGATGGCTGCAGCAGCTGCAGCGGTGTGGAGCAGCTAATACCTGGAGTCATTACTGCAGCTCAGTGTGACGCTGCACATACGGCAGGCCGTTGTAGCATGTAATTTACTAACATATCTATCTTTGAATATAATTTTAGGCTGGATTATTGCCAATCTGTGTATATTTAGAAACAGTCTGTACAGTCTGAGGAGCAACCTGGCGCCGCCGAATGGACCGAAACATAATGTCCCACAGATGTTCTATTGGGTTTAAGTCAGGGGATCGTGAAGGCCATTCAACTGTTTCAATTCCTTCATCCTCCAGGTACTGCCTGCATACTCTTGCCACATGAGGCCGGGCATTGTCGTGCATTAGGAGAAAACCAGGACCTACTGCATCAGCGTAGGGTCTGACAAAGGGTTCAAGGATTTCATCTCGATACCTTATGGCAGTCAGAGCACCATTTCCTAGGCAGTAGAGGTCTGTGCGTCCCTCCATGGATATGCCTCCCCAGACCATCACTGACCCACCACCAAACCTGTCATGTTGAACGACGTTGCAGGCAGCATAACGTTCTCCTTGTCTTCTCCAGACTCTTTCACGTCTATCACAGGTGCTCAGGGTGAACCTGCTCTCGTCTGTAAAAAGTACAGGGCGCCAGTGGCGGACTTGCCAATTCTGGTGTTCTTGAGCAAATGCCAGTCGAGCTCTACGGTGCTGGGCAGTGAGCACAGGGCCCACTACAGGACGTCGGGCCCTCAGGCCATCTTCATGAAGTCTGTTCCTGATTGTTTGGGTAGAGACATTCACACCAGTGGCCCTCTGGAGGTCATTCTGTAGGGCACGAGCAGTGCTCAGCCTGTTCCGCCTTGCACAAAGGAGCAGGTATCGGTCCTGCTGATGGGTTGTGGACCTTCTACGGCCCTGTCCAGCTCTCCGAGAATAACCGCCAGTCTCCTGAAATCTCCTCCATGTTCTGGAGATTGTGCTGGGAGACACATTAAACCTTCTTGCTGCAGCACGTGTGGATGTGCCATCCTGGAGAAGTTGGACAACCTGTGCAACTTCTGTAGGGTTAAGGAATGGCCTCATGCTGCCAGTAGAGATAATTACTCAAGCCAAAACTAGCACGAGTGGAAAACCAGCCAAAAAAGATCAAGAGGGAGAAACTTGAAATGACCTCCACATGTTAAACCAGTCCTGTTTTGAGGGTTTTGTAATTGTTGCCACTTTAGTGCACCTGTCGTTAAGTCCATGAACACCAATACAGCTGAAAGTGATTAACAATGCCCTCAGCTGCTTAATCAACCAGAAAATTATCAGACAGGTTTCATTGATTTCATGCCAGGCCCAAAAAAAATAGCGTTCCTTTAATTTTTGTGAGCAGTGTATATTAACATGCATGTATTCACTAGTTGCTTTCTCTATTTCAATACATCAATATTGTAAAAAAAAAAAGTCAAAGTAAAATAGTGACATTCCTGTTTTAAACTCAAACTAAACAAAACATATTTAGTTTTATAACTAATCAGATACTTTCAGATAATGAAATATAAATCTACTTTGTGTGAATGAGCTGACATTTTTTTTTCTTTTAGAATGGATCAGTAACAGAACTGTTTGAGCACAGGAACAGCTAACCTGTTCCTCTTCAGTCCCTGACCCTGGGTCCTGCCTGGAGCCCAAGCAGCAATGTCAGGTTTTCATAGTGTTAAAGGCCCTCTGTAAGATATTCATAGAAATCATGGTAAAAAATGCGACCCTTTAGCGCCATTCAGTTCAGAGTAAGTATTGCAGCTACGGCGGCCCACTCAAAAAGGCAACAACCTCCAGCATTCACTGTTTTTTTTTTTTTTTATAAAAAATGTATTTCCAATCTCTCTAGCCTAACCCACACAAAGCATCTAACTACTCGACCAGTTGAAAAAGCATCTTTAATTATGACTGTTAAGTGTTAGTGCTGTAGCGACATCAATCCATGGTTTTTCTCCTAAATGAACTTCAGTAACACTTTAACTTACAGGTCGTCAAGGCTGCAGACACTCTGGTATCTGTCCAGAGACGTGATGTTTGTTTGGTCTAAATGCCTTCACTCCTCTCTGGAGCTATCACAATTCAAGGACCCGGACGCAAAGACTTTCCTATCTCATTCTCGAATATAGTTCATCTCTTCCTGCCTCGTGAAAGACTTTTACAAATACAATCTGAATGCATAATCTTACGTGTTGAATCATCATTATGTGAAATTTGAATCATCTTATTGTGGCGGTCTCTGACGCCATCTAGCGGGGTGTGAGTGCAGCGGCAATGATGAGTCACCAAGTAGCAGACACAGAACAACTTTAATAGCCGAACGGCTCCCCTCTTCACCCCCCCACATAAACACTTAATGCACGGTGCCAACGGGCACCGGCTAAAAACAACACAAAACGAACACTGAACTAAAAGTAAACAACACTAACATAATCCCAAACTATATTAACCCCCCAGAACACTACAAAAACACAATAAAACAACCCCGAATTACCCCCCACAATGCCTTGCGGCCGCTACCCCCATGCTGACAGCGGCCATGGCCGCCACAATGTAATAATAAGAATGATGGAGTTAAAATGAATGTTGTTCCTGTATTTCATATCTTTAATTACACATTTAGGATTCATTTAAGTAATGCTAATCATCATCAGATAAACATTTACTAATAATAGTATTGTGTTTGAATGTTAATTCGCACTCACAGTAAGTTAATAAGATGCACACCACATTAAGCTGAGTCATCTTTAAGTGTTGATGAAACCTGATGTCTGAGGTACCTTGTTAACAAAAAAACCTCCAGCCGGCCAGAACACTTCAGTTCCTGAAACAAACCAAGTCCTGACTAGGTCCACTCCTCTCAAAGGGTGAACCTAAGACAACAAGCTACGCTTCTTTGGTTTGGCCGGCCGGGGAAAAGCAACGCTTAATAATTAATAATATAAGGAACCATCCTCTCTTTTTGACCAAAGATCAACTATTTTTGTGAACTGCCTCTAAGCTAAACCAAATCCACCAGACGACGCAGTCACCTGGAAGTCACCCAGGTCATCGGTTCGTATCGGGGCCTGCTACTGGCGCCATACCTCAGAGGCCTCCTCACTTGACACACGTCAGCACAACCTCTACTGACCCTTGAGTCACCGGGAGCTTCCACAAGGTGAAGTAGCCCTGCACGCTGGTGTCAAATGGTCTTTATTAATTTGATAACTTATTAAAACATCCAGATTTGATTTAACCCAGACATCATAGGATCTAAGACACATATGCTGATTAGGCAACCTCATCTAGCTTGCACTACATCACCTCATTAATGGTCTCAGTATCTCGAATAACCATCATTCATAGTAATTGTCCTTTGTCATCATTGATTGAGAAATATAGTATTAAATTTATTTTTATAACTATTTTTTGACTCTGAATTATTCTGAAGTGTGTGGATTACTTATAGAATAAAAGAACCTAAACAAATGTTAAACATTTAAAGATCATTAAGATTAATAATTCATATTTATATGGAATATTACATTTTCATTGATCCTTCTTTAAATATGTGGCACTAGCCCACGCTACAGTGCCTACAAAATACCCCCCACCCCCAGCCCCCCGGTCAACAGGCATCACGGATGGAAACATTTCTAGGGGAAACACTGTTGTTAGCTGTTATATCAACCTACCAGTCCTGAAGGAAGCTAGCATAGGGAGGCTGCGGTAAGAGAGGAGACTTTAATAGAAGGAACTTTCTTGAAGAAGGACTTTGGAACCAGGGTTCAAATTACGGGGGAGCTAAAGGGAGCCCGGTTCCCCTGAAAGGGTGACGGGCTACCCTGGAAGCCTTCAACTTACACACCCAGGGGGAGCCCGAAAAAAGATCCAGTTTCTACATATATTACATTATTTATTTATTTGGACTCTCAGCGTAGCGGGTCTTTTTTTGGGCGGAGAGGATGGAGAGCAGCAGAGCGTTGATTACTGATGCGCTCCGTCAGGCAGCTGCGTCCTGCACACGGCCGCAGTAACATTCTCGAAGTGGCGCCACCAAAACCACATAATTAACACACGATCGTTCATGTTTGCTCATACTTTCTGTCTTTCATTTGTGCCTGACACGTTCCGCTGCTGCAGAGCTCATCTCCCATACTTCGGTGACGTCACCTCACCGGCGCGGTCGAGCAGCGCACATTCTGCTAATTTTGCGGTCGACGGATCTTTTTTATCTGCTAATTTCAAAAGTAACTCATGAGTTGAAAATGAAGAAGCCAGGCAGCAGTTTTTCTGGAGGATTGAGACGAGATGCAGCTAAGAGACAGCAGGACAGGAAAATAGTCGCATAAAAAAAACCCAAAGTGCTTGAAAAGGAAAATGTAGGCAGATATGTCCTACTACATGTTTGTAACTTTATAATAATAATAATTTATAAGCATGTAATATTTATTTATTTTATACAATTCAGATCACCTTCAAAAGTCAGACCCACACCCAGGGCCGTTTCAAGGCATTTTGGGGGCCACGGCAAAGTAGCTCAAAATCAATGGGTTTTATAGTTTTGAGCTGAAGAGGGCGCTAGACTGACGTTTTAAAGCTGATTTTAGAGTTTTTGAAGAAAATGCACAAAAATGCAAAAATAATGATTACACATGTCTACAACACTATTAGACACTCATTTATACAGTTTATCAGCAAAAAAAAAATTGATTTTGGTGTTACTTGCTCTTTAAAGACACCTGTCTGAACTAGTCACCTGTATAAAAGACACCTGTCCACAGCAGGGGCGTCACTAGGTTTTAAGGACGGGGGGGGCTTAGCCCCCAAGAGATGCACACGATATGAACGAACGTAGTGAATGAGCACAAAATTTCACAAACAGAAAGCAAAGACTGAGAAATTGTTTTCCTACTTTTTTGGACAGATTAAACATCCTAGGCCACCAATAGATCTATTGTTTTATTTCAGTCTGTTTTATAATACAGTACAACAAGAAAACAGAAGAAATGTGTTTGCTACATCAATAACAAGAAAAAAAAACTGAAAATAAAAAAGTACATCATTTTTATGGCTGCAATCACCAGTTACTTGGTGGGTGGAAGCATCAAAGAATGACGTCTGTTTTTAAGAGTAGCAAATCGGTCAATCACTCTGTTGTGACTCAGATGCTGAAGCGTGTCTTTTTCAATAGACAAATTGCTAATATCATGACTTCTGCTCACACGCCACAGTAATTTGTTGCTCCCAAATATTTTGAAGTTACAAACATTACATTTTGAGCATGCATGTGATGTGACTAAAGTGGTTGCAATTTAAAGCCCTGAAAAATATTACTAAATCACTTGAATTGAAGTAATATTAAAATAGAACCCTCAAAAATATGCGAGTCAGGCTAATTTGACTTATATATATATATATATATATATATATATTTTTTTTTTATTTATTTATTTTTTTTTCATTTATTCTTTATTTAACCAGGAAGGTCCCGTTGAGATTAAAAACCTCATTTTCAAGGGAGTCCTGGCTATATATATATATATATATATATTTGCTCTCTCCACTTTCTAACCTTGACTCTCCTAAATAAAAGCTCAAGTTAAACAGGTCTTATATGTTGCACCGTGACTGAAATGTATCATATTTTTATCCATATTGAGTTCCATTAAAATCTAATCAGACAGTCTGCATCACAAATGACTCCATCCTGTGAAATCTTTGACTCACCTCTCCAGCAGAGGTCTCTCCCCTCTCACTCTCTGTGCTCCTCTGCCCTGACTCCTACAGGTTAATGGGGATGGAGAGGAGTGATTATTATTATTTCCACTGATTATAACCTGAATGAGCTCAGCTCGATTTTTCAGAGCTAAAACGAGTGACAGAAATTAACATTATGCTAACTGCTAACTTAGTGCACTAGCCAGGTTTTTATTTATCAAAATGGGGAGCACCTGGTTCATTAATTACATGGAACTCTCTGCTGTTAGCCTGGAGCTAACTAATTGTTACTACCAGCCAGTGATGAAGACTTACTTTCTTGAAAAACTTGCGTATATCCATGTTTTCTTGCTGTTTGCAGCATGTACGCTAGTGTCCGCAGGTACGAGCTGAGTGTAAAGTAGCAGTGAAAACGAGGACTGGATTTTCAGTAATGTGGATGTCTCCTGTGAACAACTGGAACGGATTGGATAACGAAGCACTGACGCTACCTTAAGAGTGTAAAGTGAAAGGGACCAACTGAGTTATGATCATATATTTATGTGAATAGCGACGGGTTTATATTGTTATTTCTTTAAAATCATATTTCTGCATTTTATATTGAATTTGTCTGCAAGTTCTGTAAAAAAAATAAATATATCGAAAAAAAAAAAGAAAAAAAAAAACACAAATTGTTTAGAGGGGCTTAAGAATAGTTTAGGGAGGCTTCAGCACCCCTAAAATAGGCCTAACGACGCCACTGGTCCACAGAATCAATCAATCAAGCAGACTCCAAACTCTCCAACATGGGAAAGACCAAAGAGCTGTCCAAGGATGTCAGAGACAAGATTGTAGACCTGCTCAAGGCTGGAATGGGCTACAAAACCATTAGCAAGACTCTGGGAGAGAAGGTGGCAACTGTTGGTGCAATTGTTCAAAAATGGAAGGAGCACAAAATGACCAATCAATCTCGGTCTGGGGCTCCTCACAAGATCTCACCTCGTGGGGTGTCAATGATTGTGAGAAAGGTGAGAACTCATCCTAGAACTACACGGGAGGAGTTAGTTAATGACCTCAAAGTAGCTGGGACCACAGTCACCAAGAAAACCATTGGAAACACATTACACCGCAATGGATTAAAATCCTGCAGTGCTCGCAAGGTCCTCCTGCTCAAGAAGGTACATGTGCAGGCCCGTCTGAAGTTTGCCAATGAACACCTGAATGATTCAGAGAGGGATTGAGAGAAGGTGCTGTGGTCAGATGAGACCAACATTGAGCTCTTTGGCATTAACTCAACTCGCCGTGTTTGGAGGAAGAAAATTGCTGCCTATGACCCCCAAAACACCGTAGCCACCGTCCAGCATGGAGGTGGAAACATTTTGCTTTGGGGGTGTTTTTCTGCTAAGGGCACAGGACAACTTCACCACATCTTGTTAACTCCTCCGCATTCAGAGTGATAATGAAGCGCGCATCTGGGAAGCCCCCGCTGGTGGATTCTATCCGCTAATCGGAGGTTCCACCTAAAGGTAGGCGTGAATTTGAGCCGACCAATGAGTTGGCAGTGGGTGTGTTGGACTGGTTTCGGAGCGAGTCAGACCGCCTTGGGAAGAGTGCTGAAAACCAAATCTTTCGGCCTGGCTGTACTGATCCGGCGCTAGTGTGTAAGCGCCAAAAATGTCAAAAGTGTGGGACCATTTTTCGCTTCGTAAGGCGGAAAATGTAGTCCAGTGTAAATACTGTAAAATGGATTTATCCTATACCACATCCTCGATGTTGTAGCACCTGACCAGGAAACATCCTCACGTAAATGTCACTTCTACAAGCGGACTCAGACCCTCTACAAGGTAATTTAGGCATTTTAGCCTGTATTTCTATTTTTCTAAGTCAAAATGTGGTCACCCTGTATTAATAGTAAATGCTAAATACGAACAAAGCTGCATTTATTAGAATATAAATTTAGTTTAGAACGGGTTTGTTGATTTTTTTTTTTGGTATAAATCAATGTTGTCTTTTTTTTGCCCCACAGCACATTGCAGCAGCGCATGGACAGCTTTGTTTGGACCGGTCCCTCATGCACTGTGGAGGAAGCTGCAGGTTTTACCAATAGCATTGTAAAAATGCTCATCACAGACATGCAGACACACAGACAAGAGGTGCAGAGGGAGGTTTTGCAATACTTTGGTGAACAGCCTCTCTCCAAAAAAGAGAGTCCATTGCTATGGTGGAGAGAAAATGCAGCGAGATACCCAACCCTGGCTAAGCTGGCAAAGTATTCCAGCCACTTCAACACCCTCAGAGCGTTTGTTCTCTGCTGCTGGGAACATTGCATCAAAGCGTAGAGCAAGCCTGAGTGCTGACCATGTCAGTATGCTGACCTTTTTGCACTGTAACCATCATTTACTTTTTTAAAGGCTTTCTTATATTGCACAGACACATGATGCACTAATAGAGCTCTCTCCCTCAACACTGAGTGAGCAAACAAACCTGGTTCTACAACCTCATCTGAATATAATTGAAAACTCAAATTGGATTGTTAGCAATACTCCTTATTTATTCTGAGTTGGGTTATAGCCGTGGCTACACCAGTTTTACTTTTTTGTTAAACCAAAGGAAATAGGTTGTATACTTATTTTTTGCAAAGGCATTTGTTCACTGTGAAGTAAAGTTGAAGTGCTGAAGTTTTGAAAAATAATTCTGAATAAAACTTTGAAGAATAACTGGCAATTGCTTGCTCATTTTAAGAGGTCTTTCATGTTTTATAAAATGCAATTTGATATAATGGTTGACAAACACAAAAGTGTAATTTATTAGAGTACTCGATTAATCGATAAACGATTCGATAGGGTACTCGATTACAAAAATATTCGATAGTTGCAGCCCTAGAAAGTTATTTACATCTGTCAGCTAAAGGCTTTGGTTTTTGTGCTGTTACCCAAACAAGTCTTCTGTATTTTTAAAACTAAGGCATCCCATTTATTCAAACTTGAATCTAAAATGTATGGAATGCAAAAGGTAAATGCTACACAGATTATAGATGGAGTATTATCAGCCACTCAAATCCCAGACATTTAATAAGCCTGTTTTTAGTCAGGTGAGGTTTAATGTAGAGTCAGGGTTCTTACACTTTTTCCACTGACAAATTTAAGCACTTTTCAAGCATTTTCAAGGTAAATTTTCTAACTTTTCAAGCACCACACGGCAAAGACAAAACAATATATAAGGACTCAAGAGGACAGTTTCACGTCACTATCATATGAAATAATTTATTACTGTTAGATAATCGGGATGATCTTTTCCGATCACCGGATGGAAAATCAGGCCTGATCACGTGATCTTAAATGATTGGAATCAGGTGAAAAAGATTGGATACAACCTTATAAAGCAACTAGCGTGACCTTAATTCATCCTCAGATAGAAATTTTCAAATGAAATGACAATGGCTTTGTTTTAATTTTCTGTTACCTTAAAACCAAACATCCTGCTCTCCCAGTTCACAGCAGCAACTCGGACAGAAACACAGCCATCTGACACTCAAAGACACACCAAAAGACAAAGAGAAACTGTCTACTGACAGCAAAAACACAGCCAAGATAGCCATATATTAATCACACTGGATGACTCTCTGGTTGCAAACGTTTGTTTTGCCATGTTATGAGCCGTGTTGTGCAAGGAAGAGCGATTCTGCCGGACGCAACATGGATACTGTCATAGTAATGCTTATTGCAAAACACAGCCACATACTATTTAAACACTTTGAATTATGAGCAACGAGGCTATTATCAAACATATTCCTAATATTAACACTTTTCTTATCAATGTTCTTCCTGACAGAGTGATGTTTTTTGGCAGCTAATCTGAGGAAATGACATGAAAACAGGAAGTTGAGCCCTGTTAAAAGACAAATTTCTGTTACCGTTTGGTTTCAGACAAATAAAGTATTCTATTATATTCCAAGTTACAAATAAATAAATCTGAAAGGACAACTTGGATGTTTTCTACTTTCTTCTTATTAACTGAATGCATTGCTGAGGTATTGGATTGGGACTTGGTTTCAAAATCCTATGACATGGATCAGGGGCAAAAAAATGTGATCAGAACATAATTATAAATATTATCTTGTAATATTCCACAAAGCAGGAACAAAGTAAATAAAAACAAAACATTTTACATTTTGAAATGTGTCTAAGGTCAAGTTTTGCTCCTACTTTTGCAGCTCTTATAGAAGCTATGTTTTCTTCTTCTTCTTCTTTCTATTTATATAGCACCAAATCACGACAAGAGTCGTCTCAAGGCACTTCACAAAGTAAACATTCCAATACAGTTCAGGTCATTAAGCCAATCAGTAAAAAAGTTTCCTATATAAGGAACCCAGCAGATTGCATCAAGACACTGGCTGTGTGTTGATACAATCCTCATACTAAGCAAGCATGTAGCGACAGTGGGAAGGAAAACTCCCTTTTAACAGGAAGAAACCTCCAGAGGATCCTGGCTCAGTATGAGCAGCCATCCGCTACGACTCACTGGGGGTTGAGAAGACAGAGCAGGCACACACCCAAGGGAGCAGGATCCCTTTCATATCCGGAAACACCAGGAAGTGATAAAAAGTTGCAGTTCTCCCCTCATCCACTGGGGGTGGTCTCAGAAGTGAGCAATCCTCATTGACCCTCATGTTAAAAATGCCAATTTCACAGCAGAAATAGAACGTCTTACAGCCTGGTACAACGAACCATTTTAGGTTTAATAGGTCCAGTTATCAGCCATGACAACTCTGAGGGGGGTGAATTTTTTTGTACTACGTCCATTTAGATGTAATTAAAGCTTGAAATTGAGAATAATTAGGGGCGCGTCTTTTGGATATGCGGAAGTCTTTTGGATTGTCGGAAGAGCCGAGGAGCTAACTAGCCTTTTTGCTCCGGGGAAAAACCGGAAGGACACAGGGCCCTTCATCCCCCGGCGTACTTTATAGTCACTGGGCGTCACATTAGCTGTGTTCGGCCAGTTCTTGTGCCGTGTGTGGTCATGTTGGAATGTTAATTTTGATATTGTTGGGCAGAAATGGCTTGTTGTGGCATTGGTTGCACTAACAGAGGGTCCAAGAACTCTCCGCTCCATTTTTATCGGTAAGTAAAGTTATATTTTTATATTTTCGACTACTGACGCTCTGAAGCTAGTTTAGCTTAGCAAAGTAGCTAGTTAGCCATCGTTTACACTTTGGTATAAACATATACTCTTTACCGTGACATTAGACATTTATTAGGGTTTAATACGGTGCTTGTTGTAACGCTGTTTGTTGGTCAGTTAAAAACTAGAGAGCGATTATTTCGCCTTTAATAAACACGGCTGCTCTGAGAGGGTCAGCTCCTCCTGATACAGAGTCCAGCTGCTGGACCGGCGGTGTCGTCTGGCGTCGCTATGGAGCAGACCTACATTATGCTAGTCGCGTGAGAGCTCTGCTTTGGGTCTGGGATCCAGCGGGTCCTTCTGTGATAATAATTAGTTATGAAATCAAGACTGGAGTGGAGCAGGGTACGAAGAAAAGGGTAAGAAATATCTGTTTCGGTGCTAAAACGTCTGTTAAGAGCCGCAAAGCCCCGTTTCTCCCGCTGCTGCACGTCACGTTTGTTTTATAAAACACCTCAGAGTTTGTGAGCTAATAAAATACCGGAAAAAAGTCTAAGTTTTGGCTGCATCTGGGCAAAGTAAACAGCAGCAGGCTAACTGTAACACGTGTGTTCAGGTTTGTCACTAAACATGTAAATACCAGTAATTGAAGAAAGCGCCTCGTCGTTCATGGCATCTGTTAGTGAGCAGACCCGAGTCCACTTGGCAAACGTTTCATCATTTAATCAACAGCCACACCTGCTAGTAATAACTATTTTACATAGCAACAATATAATTAATCCTAGTCCAGATCATATTCTTACTAGTCCCAATTCAAACTAAATATATCAACAGCTATAATTTTACTAGCAGAAATACGTAGTGCCTAAAACCTATGTGTTCATCAAGTATAATTATTATTAATTCTATTATATATTTTTTGTGTGAAGTTTTCCTCTAGGTGATCCAGAGAGACTCGACCTTTGGCTAAGGACACAAAGCTGGACTCCAACTTCCAGCTCCCGCTTGTGCAGTGAGTCATCACTTCACCACGGACTCCAGGTACACACACCTTATTTCATACTGTGGTTAACGTTGATGGAATTGAAGCGTTAGCCATAATACACTAACATATGTTACATTGCAGCGTTTTCAGCATAAGAACCTTTCTTACTTCAAAAAGTTAGTTTTTACTCCCTTGAGATGCCTGTGACTAGGGTGTGATGTGAGAACAGTTCCTATCATGTTATTCTTTTACATATTATAGTTACCATGAGGTAAAGCAAAACTTAAATGTGTAACATTATATAACTCTTTTGGGATGAATGAAAGATCTCATTTTTAAACTAAAATATTCCAGCTTTAAAGGTAAATTGAACAAAAATAGAAACATTCTATTGACGTCTAAATAAATCAAACAGGAACTGAAATATAATTTAGTGTCTCTGCATGTTCTGAATTTGTCATTTAATTTGAACCAAAACAAAACTAGAAAGACAACATTTTATCAGTGAAAATGTAAGGTTCCTCCATTTTTATCTGTCCCTTTCAGAGCAGTTCTTTTATGATATTTTATATTTTCTCAGCAGGCGTCATACCAGTTATATTGACTTTCTTCTTGTTTAATTGAAAGAAATCACAATTGATCTTAAACGCTATATGTGTTTGTATATATTTTAGACTGCAAACAAATGTTCAGATGTTTTAAATGTGATTGTACAGGTTAGAGTTGTTGTCCAATCCCAGCAGGATGGGGATTCCCGCTGCTGAATCTCATCAGCTCGTCCGAAAGGAAGATTATAAAGATCTCTGGGGACCTCACGCCAACAACACTTCATTTATTCTAATGGTGAATATCAGGCTGCACCTTGTTCTGTGTAGTTTTAAGCTGAACCTTAACCTGCTGACCTCTAACTTTGTTCCTGTCATGACTAGAAAACTGGTTCCTGCTTCCAGAGAAACTCCTGTGCAGAGAAGCTCCATCAGACTTCTCTGTTTTCCACTCCCTGTTCTGCTGGAAATCTCCACTCTTCTAAACTGACTGCTTAGAGTAAGAACCTTTGATAACAACCATTTTTTTATTGTTCAAGGCCTAGAATTAAGTTATTAATTATTCACTCCTAATACTCATGTCCAGCATCTTTTGTTCTTCTCTGTAATAAAATACTTTCAGTCTTGCTAAAGGAGCGCTGATCTTAGTCCATCTTTCATCATCATGACGTTATGACATCATATTGAACCCAAATTGAATTTGATTGTAATTTAAATTCTTCTGTTTCAGGTGGAGTTGCTGTTAGGTTCGTGTTTCCTTCTGCCCTGTGGGCCATGGCCTGGGTCAACCCAGTTCTGGATATGGCCCCTGCTGACGTCTGTGTGGCTAGGTGCTCGGCAGTCTGGAAGGTTCTGGTCTCATCATTCAGGTTCTGGCTCTACTTTTCCTCCTTTATCTGCTTCCTCTTCAGTACATCTTGAGCTCTTTTAAAGGAATCTCCTACCATCAGATGACATCCAACTGTACATCTCCTTTAAGCCCCATGAGATGTCTAAGCTGCAGCTGTTGCACAGCTGCTTAGACTCTATTAAAACCTGGATGTCTGGGAACTTTCTACAGCTGAATGAAGACCAGACTGAGATCCTCATCTGTGCCCCAGACAAGCTGGTTCCCAAAGTCAGAGACTCTCTTGGTTTTGAATGTTTCTTTACAGAAATCGAGCTACTCTCAAGATTCCCTGGTGGATTGAATCCACCAGGGAATCTGTGGTGGACCCAGCGAAACCTGGAGGGAAGGGGAGCGCTATGTCAATCAGGGATTGATCAGGAAAGCCTCGATGTTCTAAACTCGCTCTCTGGCACAATCCCCCTGTTATGGCAGCTGCTTGCCGTTGTTTTTAATGTTTTTTTATTTATTCACTCTTAATTCATTTGTCCCCTTGCAGCCCTTTCTTCCTGATTGATCCAGCACTTACATGCTATTACTGCAATACATAATCCAAATATTTAAATAACACTATTTCAAACTCAAGGGGAACGTCAAACACCAAAAGTTCCTCTTGTAAGATAAAATCAGCACATTCTGGCAGAAAGACCACCATTCTTCTGCCAGGCTGCTGTCCAGGACAAGTTTAGTGTTTTTTATAATATGGTCTTTTATGATAATATGTAGGATATGTACTTTACAATCTATGTACATCTGTTATTATAACACTTTTTTCCTATCCACAGGTGCTGCTCTGTTATTTTATTTTGGTGATGTTTCAATAAAAGAATGACAAATGATTTAAGTTTGTTTTTTTTACACATCAATTAATTATTCCCAATATCTGTAAAAATATCTACAAACTTAGTAATTTAGTTAATTGTGATTTGATTTGATAATGTTGGAGCCTCCAAGGTTTATTTTAATATTAAGATCTTTACACAAAGCTTCCTCACGTTTTGCCGCATTCAAAGAAATTCCAGTAGTTGAGGAAAAACGTTTATTGTTTTTTACAAACATTTTTAAATTAACATGATTGTCATTAAATTTATAGAAATTAAAAATAAAAAGTGCATAAAAGAGGCCCAGAGAGCTGCACAGTCTTTTAGAGAGGAATACATGGTTGAGGGGAAGAACATTGTCAGCAGTGGTTTGGCTACAGATGGAAATATTAAACAAAATGACATCAATAACACATCAGGCATAACAGTCTGGGATATGTTTGTACTTTTGCTTTTTTTGTTGCTGCCACAATGGATGAGGACATCAGGAGCAGCTCGTCCTCTCAGAGAGTGGAAAAAGAAGGGGAGAAGGTCTTTCCAGCGCAGTCCGCCCCTACCGAACCAGGAGACACGGGCTTCAGAGAGGCCAAGGTTGTCTCCAGTGGTTTGTGCAGCTCTCTGGGCACCACGCCTCACGTAGCTGTCTCCGATGATCCAAATGGCTGTTGATACAAAAACATCTATAATTAATGACAGAGAAAACAATAATATAATTAATCAGAGAAAAAAGTAATATAATATGACAGCTCAACAGACCAATCTGTTGAAAGTACATTACTATTACTATTCTACATGGAGTTATGGAGACAGTTACTTACATTTTCTGCTTTGTGTAACCGATGTCGTGGATGTCCAGGCAGCCGTGGTGACCTTGTCACAGATCTATGAAAATAAAGTGTTGTAATAAATGACAGTGAAACTTTTAACCTTCCAGACCTCAATTAATGATTCATAAAATTCTGACATACTTTGCAGAATTGAATAAGGTCATAGTAAAAGAAATCGTTAATGGTAGCTGTTGTTAATCAGCTATGGCACATTCCTTTTTTAGATCATGCTGAGTTACGCTAATTTAGTCATCTCTCTCTATATATACACGTCTTTACCTTTATTTTCACATTACTGTTAGTGTTGTCCTTTGTTGTTGTCATGTCTCATGAGCCTGTTGGTTTTAGCGTGTCATATTGTGTTTATTTTATCTGTATATCTCTCCTTGGGAACTGTACTAAGAATACAGAATAAATGCTACTTCACTTGTGACAACAGTTTTTGTAAATGGAAGAGAAGTATTACAAAATTAACTTTAATAAGTCTTTAGCTTGATGACTTCTCTCAAACACTAATAACTGAATAATTACCTTTTTATTTTTTTTAATCATTTACCCGTTTATTAAACAGAAAAAAAACATTTAGATTAAAAACTCATTCAAAAGAGAGTCCTGGCCAAGATGGGCAGCAGCTCACCAGCAACATTAATCAACACACGTGTGGAAAACCGTTTCCACATCATTAAACAAAAGGACATTAAGATAATCAGCCTGAAGAAAAAAAAGATCATTTCAGAAACGGCTTTTTTCTAGTTATATTAACTTACCGATTGGTTTTTTTTCCAGATGATTGTGTTTGCTGGGAAAATCCCCCGCTATCCTCCTCCGTCAGCTACAAACTCCAGTCTGAGGCTCGGCTTTAGCTCCCTAGCTCCAGGTTAGCTTTGCTAGCAGCTAGATTGCTACCTCAGTGGTTAGCTCCGTTAGCTTAGATGCTAACTTCGGGTAAGCTGGCTACAGCCAGGCTACAACAAGGCTACATCATTTCCGTTTGATGCGCCACCCTCAGCTCCACCTTTTCGCCCATTTTGGGATTTTTCGGTAGTGACGACACGAATTATACAAATTACACGGCCAAGACAGAAGTGGAGGGAGCCGCCTATTTCTGGCTTCACCCACGGCCACGCAAAGAAGTGGGCGTTATCTGTCCATCTATATACAGTCTTTGCACACACCCCACACCCACCCACCCACACACACACACACACACACACACACACACACACACACCATATAGATCAAGTAGTGTTTCTATGGCTACACTGTGATTTCTTAGTAGAAGTTCTATTTAGTAAGAGAAACTTTATTGTCTTTATCTGAGTGAATCTATAATTAATTCAATAGGTGAACTAATAGTAGCACATTCTATGTTAAAGAAAGTGAGATGTAATATCAGGAGAGGGAGAATGTTAGGTGTTAAGTTTTAAATCCTGCTCCTGCTAAATTTCTGACTATTACCACCCATTACTGAAATATCTGATCACAACCCTCCCTCCATCTGCAGAACCATTAATTGATAAAAATAAATAACAAATAGGTTATAGGGATTGTATTTCTGCTAGTAAAAATACATGTTGGTATGTTTAGTTTCAATTGTGACTAGTAAGAATATGATCTGGACTAGGATTAATTATATTGTCGCTATGTAAAATAGGAATTACTAGTTGTTGATTAAATGATAAAATGGTTTGCCACAGGAACTCGGGTCTTTCGCAGCCAAACACGGTCCATGCTACGGTTCACAAATAAGACGACATACTTTATTAAATTACTGGTATTTACATGTTTAGTGACAAATCTGAGCACAGGTGTTACAATTAGCTCTGTTTACATTCCCCGGATGCAGTCTTTGATTTTTTTCGGAATTTTATTAGTTCGTGAACTCGGAGGTATTTTGTAAACAAAGTTTGTGAATGAGAGTAGCCAACGTCTGACGTGACCCGCTGCAGCGAGAGGAACGGGGCTTTGTGGCTCATAACAAACTTTTCAGCACCGTAAAAGATATTTCTTACCGTTTTTTTTTTGTTCCCTGCTCTACTCCAGTCTTGATTTCATAACTAATTATCACAGAAGGACCCACTGGATCCCAGACCCAAAGCAGGGCTCTCACACACGCGACTAGCATAAAAGTTTCATGGTTAGTAGTAGGTCTGCTTCATAGCGAAGCCAGCGGACACCGCCGGTCCAGTGGCTGGTCTCTATAGTAGGAGGAGTCTGCTGCTCACACACCGGTGTTACAGAAAGGAGCGGACCCTCTGAGAGCAGCCGCAGCCGTGTTTACTAAAGGCGAAATAATTGCTCTCTAGTTTATAACGTTAACAAAAATAACAAATTGAGTTTTTTCATCAAACTAACTTGGGTGATCTTATATACAAAACTGTGCAGTTTGTTTTTCAAGCATTTTCCAGGACTCAATACAGAAATGAAGCACTTTCCATAACTTGAAAACACGTTATTGAAATTCAAGCATTTTCAAGGATTTCAAGCACCCGTACGAACCCTGAGAGTAGATTGATTTAAAATAGATTACATAAACCAAGAGTGATTAAAATGTACCGAACTTAAAGCAGCAATCTGGAATTTTCCCCTTTAAAGGAAAAGTTCGCTTTTTTAGACATTAAGTTTTATGTCTTCCTTCACCCACCCAGTGCTCTGTAAACTTTGACCCATTTCACACACACCCCCCTGCTCAGAGATTTTCAGGGGAAAAGTGATTCATAAACGTAGTTCTGGCTAGTTTCGGGGGCGCTTTATCTGCGCCGTTTAGCCTCACAAAAGGATTAGCCTCTGAAAGCATGGCTAATTTGCATCTCACAAACAAAGAGAAAAAATTTACAACGTCACATTACAACGGGACTACTTTTTGAATTACGGGGAGCTGGAAGCTTTCAACTTACACACCCTGGGAAGCCTGTTTCTACCAATATTACATTATTTATATGGACTCTCAGCTCAACAGGGATTCTTTTGTGAGGAGAGGACAGATAATGCTGATTGTTGATGCGCTCTGGGCAGCTGCGCATGGCCACAGTATTCAATTCATTCAATTCAATTCCTTTATTTGTCATTGTCACAAAAAGAAACAACGAAAATTAAGTGCCCTTCAATCGGTGCATCATCCACTACTAATAAATAATAATAAACTACGCTAAAAGTGAATAATAAAAAACAGTAATAATAAAAAGCACACATACACCAACAATTGCACACGATCCCTTAATTTCCAGTATCATTCAAGCATGATACTGCAGTAGGATAGAAACTGTGTTTGAGTCTGTTTGTCCTTGCCCTGATTGCTCTGTACCTTCTACCTGAAGGCACTAGTTGGAACAGAGAGTGTCCAGGGTGTGATGAGTCTTTTATAATGCTGTAGGCTTTCTTCAGACATCGAGAGCTGTGTAGGTCTTCCAGTGAGGGCAGTGGGCAGCCAATGATCTTCTGGGCGATGTTAATAACCCTCTGGAGGGCTTTCCTCTGAGCTGCTGTGCAGCTGGTGTACCAGATGCAGATACAGTATGTTAGTATACTTTCAATTGAAGCTCTGTAGAAGGACACCAGCAGTCTCTGAGCGATGTTATTTCTCCAGAGTAGTCTGAGGAAAAAGAGTCTTTGTTGGGCCTTTTTCAGCAGCTCAGAGGTGTTCACACTCCAGGATAGGTTCTCCTCTATGTTGACCCCGAGAAAGCAAAAGTCTGCCACTCTCTCCACGCAGTCTCCCCTGATGATTAGAGGTTGGATCTCTGTCTTTTTCCTCCTGTAATCTATTATAAGTTCCTTGGTTTTTGAAATGGTGATGAAAAGGTTTTTGTCTACACACCATGAGGACAGCTGCTCCACATCATCTCTATAGGCAGACCCGTCACCCCCGGAGATGAAGCCCACCACAGTTGTATCATCTGCAAACTTCACAATGATATTGTTCTGATGAACAGGGGTGCAGTGGTGTCTAGAGAGTATAAAGCAGTGGACTGAGAACACGGCCCTGGGGGGAGCCTGTGCTGAGATTTAGAGCTGAGGAGATGTGGTGTCCAACTCTCACACTTTGTCTACGGCTAGTGAGAAAGCTGTTGATCCACATACAGATACTGTCAGGAAGTCCAAGGTCTCTTAGCTTAACAGCCAGTTTGTGTGGAAGAATGGTATTAAAAGCAGAGCTATAATCCACAAATAGCATCCTCACATAGCTCCCCTGCTCCTCCAGATGTGATAAGGCAGCATGGAGTGCTATGGCCACAGCGTCCTCTGTAGATCGATTCTGGTAGGGTCAAGGTCAAGATCGGCAGGCAGGAATGCTGTGATGTGACTACGGACCAGCTTCTCAAAGCACTTCATCACAACCGGGGTGAGTGCCACTGGTCTGTAATCATTCAAGCTGGAGATGTGGGGCTTCTTGGGCAAAGGGACAATGGTGGAAGACTTTAGGCAAGATGGAACGGTTGAACTAGCAAGAGATAGATTAAAGATCCTGGTAAAGATCTCAGCCAGCTGTTCTGCACAATCCCTCAACACACGACCCGGAACGCCATCAGGACCAGTTGCCGTCCTCGTGTTGACAGCCCGCAGAGTACGTCTGATATGGTAATATGTTTTTTTTTTATTATTATTCTGTTTGAATCATATATCAATTAATGATGACAAAACATCAAGAGTGGAATGATATAGAAATATATATATTTGTGCTGTTTTGTAATCATTTAATCAGTTAAAAGTCCAATATACATAACTCTCCCTACGCAGGGAGAGTTTATATAACTTGTTGCTTTGCTGCTTCGCACTAGAAGGGTCTTGTGAAACCCGTTATTTACTGCTTCGCACGCGATAGGGAACAATAAGAAAGATGTGAAAAACGCTAAGTCCCGAGGGAATGTGGCGATGGGGAGACTGGGTTGACCACTCAGCCCCCTCGAAGGAATGTGTGTGTGTGTGTGGACTTAGAGCATAAAGAGAAAGAACAGGAAAGAAGGAGTTAGTCTGCTGTGAGTTTACGTACGGACGTCCAGCTGTTCAGTGAAGCGCGCTCTACCTGGGGTGTTGGCTCTCCACTCTGAATAGGCAACGGTAGGAGCTGATGTTTAATGTGCTTTTCACTGTGTTGTAATACTGCTGATGTAGCTTCAATAAAGCCTTTAACTTTGAAATACGTCGTAGTATGAGCCGTTTCTGTGTGCCTATCTGAGTCGACCCTGATAAATTAAAATTGTTTCAAAACAACGTCTCACCTCATGTTCCTCCAGAGTGAGAATGATGTTGCTGTGGGCCATGTGGGGTTGATGAGTGTTCTGTGCCTCTGGTGCCGTGACTTCAAAACAGGCAAAGAAAATGTTCAGCTCCTCCGCCAGTGCAAGGTCACTATCAGCAGCTCTGAGGTTGGTCCTGTGGTTTGTCAGATGTTTAATGCCCTGCCACAGCTGCCTGTTGTTGTTACTCTCCAGGTAGTTCTCGATCCTTCTCCTGTAATCCGCCTTAGCCTTCCTGATGCCTCTCTTCAGGTTGGCTCGGGCTGTGCTGTATTGATCCCTGTTGCCGGATCTAAAGGCCCTGTTCCTCTCCTTCAGCAGCTGCCTGACCTCCCCAGACATCCAGGGCTTCTGATTGGGGAAGATCCGGACGTGTTTGTTCACCGTGACATTATCAATGCAGTTTTTAATATAGCAAAGAACACTGTCTGTAAAGATATCCAAATCCTGAAGTTCGAAGATATTCCAGTTGGTTCTGTCAAAGCAGTCCTGCAGCTGCTGAATCGCACCCTCTGGCCATGTGGTAACAGTTTTTATGCTGGTCGGAGCAGTTCTCTTAATGGGGAGATATGCAGGGATTAAAAACATGGACAAATGGTCAGACTGGCCCAGGTGAGGATAGGGTTTATTGTTTATTGTTTATTTGGATCCCTATTAGCTTCCACAGCAGTGGTTGCTAATCTTCCTAGGGTCCATTATTTCAAAATACAAAACATTCAAAATAATCACATTTAAAATTGTAAAATTTTAAAAACTATAATAGCTAACCAATACCCTCAACAAGATCCGTTTACCCTGCAGTGCTTTCCGAAAATACCAGTCTGCTCATCACAACTGTGAAAACAAAACAGTAATAAACAATGCTTTCATTACAATAGCATTTTTCCTATGATCTTCTTGAAATTACTCTTATTTTGGATTTCCCTAACACTGCCAGGGAGTGAATTCCACTCGACAGTCCCTCTGTACAGAATAGTTTTCTTCATAAAATTAGTTCTTGGTCTTGGAACTATGACCATATTATTGCTTACTAGGCGTGTTACGTGGTCATGACAATATCCACTCAGTAATATTCTTTCTCTAAAATGATAAGTAGTGTTATTCATGACTTTGTGCATAAACATCAAAAGGCTGTTTTTTGCTTTTGCCTCCACGGTTAACCAAAACAATTTGAGATGCATCTCGTGCACATTGGTTCGAATAGTACAGTTCAAGACTACTCTGGCTGCTCTGTTCTGAGCTATTTGCAGTTTTCTTAGATGTTTCTGGGCCGCACTGGACCAAACTACTGTACAATACTGTAAATGAGATAAAACAAGACTTTGAACAACATTTTTCAAAACAGTGGTTGAACAATATGCAGAGCATTTTCTTGACATAAAAATTCCGCGGCCCATCATACTGATCATGTGGTCAATGTGATCTGACCAGGATAATAAGTTGTCTATTCTAATGCCCAACAGTTTAAATTTGGTGACCTGCTCCACCTTTGTATCCTCAATTTGCAGATTAAGTGAGGTAGCCTTTGGTAACATATAGCTACTGCAGAATGTCATACACTTAGTTTTGGAAATGTTTAATACCAGTTTATTCTTCTTCACCCAGTCCACTACTGTGTTAACCTCTTTCTGTAAACGCTCATTCAATTCAGGTATTATTGACGCAGCAGTGAAAAGAGTGATATCATCAGCATACATTACCACACTAGCGTTTTCAACAGCATATGGAAGATCATTTATATATATTGAAAATAAAAGTGGGCCCAAACAACTACCTTGTGATAAACCACATGATTTCGTAATACTCTCAGACAGGCTGCCATTGAAAAAAACCTGCTGAGACCTATTTTCGAGATAGCTGTCTGGTCCTATAGCCCATTTTGATGTTTGAGTTAACTTTGTCCAGGGTATTGTCCCCCCTAGTGTTGTTAGCTTGACTAACCGTGCACAAAACAGAACAAAAAACATAAAAACACCGCACTGACTGGTACGACACTGAGCCGCTGCATCTGCGTGTGCCGCCATCATCGCATTCTCAAAGTGGCGCCACCAAAAAATATAATTAACACGGGATCATTCATGTTTGTTTGTATAATCGTCTGTCTTTCAATCATCTTTTATTCGTGTCTGACGCAGCGGAGCACATAACCCGTGCTCCGGTGATTTCACCAACACCTGCGCGGTCGCTCAGCGCACACTACACTATTTTTCAGCCAGTAGATTCATTTGATGGCTTTGATGGGAAAATATCCAATCATGTCCTCGCTAATTTGCTTTGGAGGGTTTGCATTTGACTCACATGTTCGTAAAATTCCATACATTCCAGACATCCACTAGCCTGGCAAGCCATCCTATATATGTGTATATATAGTCTGGCCGCGAACCATTGACAGCCCTCAGTCGTGGGGCGGGATCTACGGTTGTCTTTCAAAATGTCAGCACGCAACTGGATAGTGCTAGGACCAATCAGAGTGTTACACACCAGGTCGTCCAGGTGACCTGGGTAACAATTTTGGACACATGTTCGAGACGTAAAATCATTGAAACCATTTATTCACAAAAGGAATTGAACAGAAACACAAAATAACTAAACCAAACCGGTGGCAAAACTATAATCGAAACACCTTACTCTTAGTCTCTGCTAAACAAAACCACTTTATACTAGAGACCTGCACAAAATCCCAAAAAGGTCTCAGGTTAATTTAACCTTACTCCGGTTTCTAAGAGGCGTCAGAAACCATCAAAAGTGGATTCCCTTATGACCCGAGTAGTCTTCTAAAAGGGAATAAAACAAAGCAGAGACAAGTTGTTAATCAAATCAAAACCTTAAAGACAAATCATACAAAGTCTTAAACCAACCGCCACCGAGGAAACAACAGTGCAGAGAACCTTTCTGCCCTGCTGCTCCCCTGAACTGAAGACAGGCTGGCTGTTTATAGCAGAGCCAGCCTGATTACAACCAAGGACAGCTGAGGTGGAGTCAATCAGGGGGAGAGGATCCAGGTGTTGCTTGCCTTCTCCTCACACACACACACAGGAAGGGAGGAAACCAGAGGAGAAGATTCACATACAAAAACACAAACAGCCAAGGGCTGTAACACAGAGTAACGAACAACGTGACGTAATCACAGCGACAGAAAAGAGGGAGGCAGCAATGGCGTCTAACATCAATGATTTCTGTCGTTTTTGTATAAAAACATGTGAATATCAGGTGTACTGGGACATTGCACTACTTAGTTTGATAAAAATAAGAAGCCGCTAAGTATATCAGACAGACTTATGCACATTGGAGTCTAAATAATCCAATGTTGATGACAAACGAACGTGGTTCCTTCGTTGCCGCCATGTTGTTTGTGTTCGCGGCCGCAGCGCTGACGTCATTGGCTACTCCTGCTCTGTGATTGGCCCAACCAAAACTATAGCGAGCTGTGATTGGACAGCCACAGCAGCGGATCAGGCTGCGAGGGCTCCAATGAAGCGTGCCTAGACCAAACTCTGCAAAGCAAGAATTTGGTCATGCAATGAACCCTTTACACCCACACCTCCCAGAACATTATCACCTTTTCATTCAAGAAGCAGCTATTTGGGCAGCCAGGCAGAGCCCAGGAAAAAGAGGCCCAGTAGTATATTTCAAATTATGCTACATAATTCTTCCAATACTAAAAAACTCAATTAACTGCTTAAGCTCATTAGAATGTATATTTTAATTACTGATGTAACGCAATACATTATATTTGTACAACAAAAAGTTGTATTTTAATTTAACATAAAATTTGTAAAATAGGTTAAAATAGTTGCAATATTGAAGATGTATCAAAAACATTACAAACTGATCAAATAGAAATGATAATACTTGTATTTGCACCATCAAACAAGTGGAAATGTAAGCCCTCTAGTGCATTGTGCAGACAAAACCTTGCTACCGCTTTGACCCAATGTTGTAAAATTACAACATGGAAATAACAAGCTCAAAATCTCTCATTATCAGTATTTTCAACGATGTAATAAAATCTGCATGATCTACACATATCAATTATCACAGAAAAAAATATTTCAAGCTTTTTACTTACATGAGTCCTGATTTATCCCATCCCAAACAACAAGATGATGTATTACTAAGCAGGCTCCCAGGTTGTATGACTTTATGGCCAGATATTCTACCATCCAATAGTGTTGCAGAACTGAACAATAGGACCCATTAGTAATGTAAATGTGGTTTTAAAAAGAAGAAAAAAGGGGTAAGGTTTATTTTTGTAGCCTTAAATGTGACGTTGTAATTTTACAACCGTGGGTCTCTGGGGATTAAATATACATAAAAATACTATAATTATTATTATCATCATATCTGTCCTGTACTATATATTCTATTCAAGCAAACAGCAAAAGCTTTTTTGTATTTCAGAGTTCCTCTCCAGTGTAACCTTAGCTAAATTGATTTTAAGCCCATCAATTCATTTTAAAAATATAGACAGACCCACAATAAAAAAATGCAGGGTTAAGCAGCTTTTCAAAGTTTTCATTGAATATTTTTCACAACAGAATGACCGTAAAAGTACCAGTAACATTTTTAGATCTATTTGTTTGTTTTTAATAATAATAATAAAATCAACACATATCTATACTTTTGTGCTATTTTGTTCTTAATTCAGAAACAAAATGGTGTTTTTTCAAAAATGACAAATCTTTTTAAATAAATATTTAGGGTAGAGAAAAAACATCACTGACTTTAATCTAAAGCTTAATGGCTCCTAAAACACAAAGACTCTGACAGTCTCTCTGAACACTTTTAACCCACGAGTTTATTCTAACAGCATTTTCTCCATTGTGCTCATCTGTCCTCCGTGCTCGCTCACGCTTCTGCTTTGGTGGTTTGGGTGCACGCTCCACGCGCTCAGGACCTGCGTAAAGTCCCGCCTCCTGGTTCGATTGACAGCAACAAGCAGCTTTCCCCACACAGTTTATGCATGTTGAAACTCGAAACGGGAGACTGTCAATAATGCGGGACATGAGTCTCAATTTGCAGGACGTGTGAAAAGTGATGAAAATGCGGGACTGTCCCGCACAAAGCGGGACATCTGGTCACCCTATACATGCCTTGTGCACGAGCTTACTATTGAAGCTGCAGTTACACGTTTGGCCTGAGGGGGCAATCGCGAGCATACAAATTTCAAACTACACATAGTCCCTTTAAGAA
Source organism: Aphyosemion australe (assembly GCA_006937985.1). Classification (NCBI taxonomy): domain Eukaryota; kingdom Metazoa; phylum Chordata; class Actinopteri; order Cyprinodontiformes; family Nothobranchiidae; genus Aphyosemion; species Aphyosemion australe. The sequence goes on from SSNS01000035.1 coordinate 3,112,175, forward strand.
CATAAGATTTAAAACCCAGCCATCGAAACCTAAACTTTTTTTCAGTTGAAGTTTTACAGTTTTTCTCGATTGCTTAAACACTATAACCAATCTTTTGAACTCAAATTCTAAAACCATAATGCCATTTTTCAAAAAGCACACCAATTTCCCTGAACTATACACACTATTCCCTGCTTTACCACGAGTCAGATTTGGTGAACTGTTACTGCAAAACTTTACATACAAATCCCTACATTTTTCAGTGCTGACACCATGTGGTCATTTAGAAAGCACTAGCTTAATAATGTTAACTGAAGTCAGCACAGCTTGAGCTCAATTAGCACACAAGTAACCAACTGGAAACACTGGGCGTCACAATTTAACACACACCAATTAGGAACTTTGACGGATAGATAAAAGGGCAAAACTCAGCTCATTCAGGTTTGAAACAATGGATCCAAATTAGGGATGTCACGATTACCGGTGTAGTGGTAAACCCCGGTAAAAATGTTGACAATAATAATTACGTCTTGATTTAAAAAAAAAAAAGATCTCAGTGGACTACTGTGGTCGCGGTGTAGGCGCGGTGAGGCTTACCAGCCACTGTCTCATCTGCTGAAGATGCCGCAAATGCGCACTTTGTAGTTTACAACCAAGCTGAAGCTGAAATGATGGCCGAAGGAGGAGACGGCAGTGCTCAGGACATCTATCAGCCCTCAAAGAAGACAAAGTCGAATTAATGGGCATATTTTGGACATTTGAAGAATGCCGAGGGACAGTTGATAGAAGCTATACTGTTTGCAGAACGTGCAGGAACAAATGTCTGTGAAAGGCAGCAATACTTAGAATCTCATGACACATCTGCGTGACCATCACCCACAACTCTACAGTCGTGCAAGGTAAGTTAATGTTAGCGTTTTAGCTGAAATGCATGATGTGAGGACTTTGGGTTGAGGGAGAATGCAACGAGTCGCCCTATAGTGCAGCCGCAGCGCCCACTGCCAGCATATAAACCGTGTCGCGGACACCCCCATATTGAAATGACACTATGCATTACGGGGCTCTCAGGTGGCAAAAAAGAGTTGGTCGCCAATGCAATAGATTGACTCTCACCGCAATATTATGAATTTAACAATGATTACTGCCTGATGACATTTTCCCAAATCTGGAAGGACACCAACCGAGGACAATATTTTCCTGATACAGAGGGTTTATTTAGTGGCTATTTATTTAAATGCATATTTTTTTAAGGTTGACTTGTACAGTGCTCAAATCAAGTGTACACTGGAGTTTTAGATTTTAATTTTGATGATGAAGAAAACAAGTATATGATAAGACAAGTGGTGTTTATTTGATTTGTTTACATGTTGGTTATATCTTGAATGTTTGGATTTGTATTATTTAAACCTGCACTACTGTAACTGCACTTTTGATAAGGCTTTGTGTTATTTTAAATATAATAAACACTGTTAAACTTTTTCAAAACTATTTCAGTTTGTGTAGGACTATCAATGCTCTCTGAACATATTCAACACCCTTTAAAAAAATACCGCGATACCGAAAACTGTGATCATTTTGGTCACAATAACCGTGAGGTTAAATTTTCACACCGTGACAACTCTAATTCAAAAAGATGCAAAGGAAGAGTTGGTAGAGGAGGAGGACGAGAAGGAGGTCTAGGACACCAGGGAGGAGGAGGTGGAGGAGGCTAGGGTCAATATAGGCTGTGATATAGATGAGACTCTCTGGCCTGACCCAGACCAAAGACAGGATGCTGAGGTGGAATAATGTTGGTGGTGTGTGTTGTTCTGTATGGTGCATGAATAAAAATGCTCCACTGTAAATACATTGGTTGCATCTTTTGTGTTCATGTGAAAAGGTTTTTGTGGGCAAGAACCACAAGCAACATAACTTGCCAGTTTTGCTAATACTGTTTTCAATTTGTTGCACCAGTGAGTAAGACCATGTTGTAGTGTGTGTGTTTTTGAGACCTTGTGTGTGATGTCTGTGGGCAAAGTTTGGTTTTTCAGCAAGAGTGAATGGATTTGAGTGTAGAGCTTAATTTTGACCTGAAAATATGATGTTTGGGAAATTGGGTGGATGTTATGGATTTGTGTTTAGTGTTTTGAGAATACGAGGCGTGGTTTCAAGAAATGTGTTTAGGCAATCGAGAAAAACTGTAATACTTTTTACACATACACAAACTAACTTTGCCTCTGGCCAGTATCTTTCAGTTAAAATTCCTGCTCATTGAATAACTTTTAACACTTTTTCATTAAGTTACCTGTTTTGTATATTTCTGCTTCACATAAAGAACTTTATGTTTTTTACATTGTTAATGAATTAACCAGTAAAACTGTGATGTCAAATCATTTGAGACAGATTAGAGGTCTCTAGAGGGGACTGCTTACCATCTGTGTGTGTGGGGTGGGTGGGGGGGGGGTAATTGCTGGTAATGTGGACAGCCTCTTAGGCATATCTAAGTTTATTATATCAATAACAGTAGAAACTTTAGAGAAGCCGTTAAGGAATAAAAGTACAGGAATTCCCCTGCTGGTTAACGTTTCGTCTGAGCTTAACTGACACTAACAGCAGCTTGGTGCCATGCTGCTCCTCTTCCTGGAACATCTGCTTAATGGAAGATACCAAATATGATCACGCCCCATAGAGAGTTCCATTTAAAGGTGTGTGACCTACAACTTGCTCTGTGTGACATCAGGGTTTCAACAAAGCTGAGAGCCCTGAATTAATAACGCATAAACAGAGTTAAACACGAACTCCCTCGTCATAATAAAACTGGTTTACGTGCATACAGCTGTTACAGAAGAGCGAGCTGTTAGGTGGTTTAACCTGTTTCTGTTCCACAGAGATGTCATCCTTCACTGTGAAAGGATTCAACTCATTATACAAACACAGATTAGCTTTAACCGTCTTATCAAAACCAGTGTTGATATTTAATTGGTTATTTACCTCATGAAAGATTCAGTGACTAAGAAAACAGTCATTTTAATGACAGAATCTTTATTTTAGAATTAAATGGAACAGAAACACATTCAAAGTGCATCTTTAATGTTCTTTAAAAGGATTTAAAAAAACATAATCTAAGGTAAAAAAGTTACTTTGGTTATCCTCCCAGGTTTCCAGATAACCAGCAGGTGTTTAAAAGTACTAAAATAAGGGAAGAGAGCAAGCTTCCCAATAAAACACGCAGTTTTGGAGTCATGTGATGTGCCTGGAGGTAAATGTACAGGAACAGGAGCTTGAATCCGGTCATTTCTAGTTGCTGAGGTAAAACCGATTGAACTAGGCTAAATTTGGTAAATGCTTGTGTATGTGGGGGTTGTACAAACTCCAGTTTGTCTGGACTTCGTGTCCACCCATACGGAAAAGATATATATAAATCTTGTAAAGTTTGTATCTGTCTTGTCTGAAACTTGTATGAAATGCATACAAGAGTGAAAACAGATATAAGATCCCTAGAAAAATTGTATAAATGAAACTTGTATGTTTTGGATACTTCTTATAACAATATATGAGATTAACCCGACATACATTAGTCTTAGAAGAAAAATATAATATGAAACTTATATGAGTTAGACAACCATCAGTGAAACTAAACTATTGTAAGTTTTTATAGAGAACACAAGATTTACTTGTGATGTTACAAATATGAAACAACTAACATTTAACATTGACAATAAGATGCAAGGGAAAACCACAAATTTACGAGAAGCTTGCTTTGAAACATGTAAATAATAAAACCCTACTACAACACTGGACATTTCCTCTGGGATTAATAAAAGTATTTTTCATTCATTTTTGGAAAGTTTAACTTTTTTTTAGCATTTTTGCAAAACTGGGCATCCTATTTCTGACTTTCAAATAATGTTTTTCCCATTACTGCATTGTGACATTGCAAGAACAAACATTTCCAATAAGTTTGACAAATGATTAAATCAACATAGTAAATATTCAAAATCCATCTTGAATGTATTCAATATAGACAAAAAAGATAGATAAGAATATTCATTCATTCACTGAAAAAAGGGTAATTGGCAGGTTTTTGAATATACTAAATCACATTTTGTAGACGTTACACAATTTATACATGTTTCTACTGTAAACATGTTTGATTGAAGTAGACTTGAGGTATGTATTTACGGAAGCGTACTGCATTCACCTAAAAAAAATAAAAAGCTCTGTTTTTCTGAATTAATGAGATAACTTTTTAAAATAAAAACAGCTCTGTTTTCTGAATTAATGAGATAACTTTTTAAAATAAAAACAGCTCTGTTTTCTGAATTAATGAGATAACTTTTTTAAATATAAACGGCTGTTTTTCTGAATTAATGAGATAACTTTTTAAAAATTTAATATAAAATAATTCCTCTGCAGCGCTAACGATGCTCTGGCATTACTGACTGGCTGATAGAGGAACTCAAACATGTTCCGTTTATTGACTTTAATTCACTTTCACTTTGTTTTGGGAATGAGACACTGGGAAATAGCTACTCTTCTCTAACTAGATGGGCAGGAACAATAATTCAGCCCTGGAATATCTCCGTCTGTCCAGCTGTCGGAGAAGGGGTGACCGCTTAAACCTGCATCAATTAGTGAGCTGATCATCAGCAGAGGGTGCTGCAGATATTTAGAGGCTGACTTCCTATCACAGAGGTTTTCTCTTGCTGATGATGCAGCTGCCTGGTCACCATCCATCAGTAGTTTGGCCATGAATGAACCTGTCACCAGTATGATGGGCGTGACATCCTTGTCTGCTGTCAGAGAAATCTAATGAATGAAGTTCTTTGAGCAGGGTGATGCTGGACATTGCTGCAGTGACAGTCTGCTCGATCCTATGACGGGGGATCTCCGAACCAACACCGGTCCGGAGCAGCGCACATATGCTGTCAGATCATCATGCATTTTTAAGCCGTATGACACTTGGGCCTGTTTACCCATCAGATCATACTTTGTGTAGAGCAGGGGTGCCCAATCCTGGTCCTGGAGGGCCGGTATCCAGCACATTTTAGTGGTGTCTCTGCTCCAACACACTTGATTCAGTGATTCAGTTGAAACACCTGTGCAGCAGCTCACCAAGCTCTGCAGAAGCCTGCTAATCACCTGCTGATTGAAATCAGGTGTGTTGAAGCAGAGTTAAAACTAAAATCTGCTGGATACTGGCCCTCCAGGACCAGGATTGGGCACCCCTGGTGTAGAGCAACCACATGATACCCCAATGGACGGTGTTAATAATAATAATAATAATGGATTGGATTTATATAGCGCTTTTCAAGACACCCAAATCGCTTTCCATTATTCATTCACTCTCACATTCACACACTGCTGATGATGGTAAGCTACTACGTAGCCACAGCCGCCCTGGGGCGGTCTGACAGAGGCGAGGCTGCCATTCTGCGCCATCGGCCCCTCTGACCACCACCAACACAGGCAATTCGGGTTAGGTGTCTTACCCAAGGACACGACGACAGCGACAGACAGAGTGGGACGCGAACCTGCGACCTTCCGATTGCGGGGCGACCACTTAACTCCTCTGCCACCATCGCCCCAGTCAGTTAGCTGTCAGATCTTCCACTTTGTTTTTAACACCACTATGACTTTGCCGTATGCTGAACTAATGGCTCCTCTGAACATAGCGGAGGTTTAGATAAATGTGCATGCACATAAACTGTATGTATGCTGCTCTGTTATGTATGGTGCTCTGTCCAAACACCCTGCCCTACAGCACACGGGCCGTTCTGGGATTCTCAGGACCCACAGATGGGACTGTTATTTGTCGGTTTTGCGCAGACGCATGAGTTATTTTCACCTGTTTAGACGCAAATCCCTATCAGATATTCTGGCTGTGACTACCGATGGATGGTGATCAGGCAGCTGCATCATCAGCAAGAGAAAACCTCTCTGATAAAAGT
>SSNS01000035.1:3124997-3132497 GCA_006937985.1 Aphyosemion australe
GCTCAGAAACCCAAAATCAATAGCTCCATCATCACATATGTTATGTTAGCTTACCAGTCTGTCTTTGCATTGCTAGTTTTTAACTCATGTTGATCCAGTTAAGTCAAGAAGGAACAAATGATAGTTTTGTGTTTTTCCTATGTGATTAATTTGTTTCTAGTAATGTGAATTTGTATAAAATCAATAATTAAATGTATGTTTTTTATCAGCTGAGATTTAAGAATTCTTACAAAAAAAATGTAAAAAAACATAGTTTACCATAATAATGTATTGCCTGAACATACAGAGAAAACATATGTAATCTAACATATTCTTATAATATATGAATAAAAAGCATATAAAAAAGAGATAATTGCCCTGCAAACTACATTCACTTTACATATGAAAAAACTTTATGTAACATATTTAATTCATATATGTAAAGCATATGTCTTTATAACAGATATGAACTAAAAAACTGCAGAACTTATATGGAGCATCTATGAAAAACATACTTTGACATATATTTTCCTTATATACCTCATACTTAGTTTTCACATGGTCCTTATGTGATCCTATTTATTATCATGTATGAAAGTTATGCGAAAGTGGCCACTTTCATGAGTAAATCATATAAGCCTTATATGATTCACTTTATATGAAGCATACTAAAGCTGATGCATGTCTTTTATAAGTTTTTTCTATTTATTTTCCGTATGGGCATCGATTTCCAAAACAGAAAAACCCAGCTTTCCGTGCTTGGGTGAGATTTGTCGGGGTAAAAACGCAGGATTTTACCGGCAGTAGGGTGTCGGCCAACCCTACGATTTGTGTATATCGAGGGTGACCTGAATGAACGCAAGATGGGGTTAAGAAAAAAGGACAAAATCAGACTGAAATCCACGGCAGTTCCATTGATACACACAGAAGAGGCAACGAGGGAAAACAACGTGATGAACCGGCCGCAGCAACAACAATGGCGGCTCCTTCCAGCAGCAGAAGGAACTCAGGAGCTCCACGCCGGTCAGCAGCTCACAAGCTGGAAGTAGCCAGAGTAAGTGTTCAGTTTTAAAGAATGTTTAATAACAAAAAGTGATAGCAACGTGTTTGTACAAATAATGTCTATATTTAGCCGTGTTTAGTTAAAGTTGTGCAGCTAATAGAAAGATCACACTTCCCACTTGAAAATGTCCAAATGAAACGTTAGATAACAAATAACATTTACCTCTAATCACGATGAGCAGAAAAATAACTGGCATGATGATTCTGGTTTTTAGATTAATCGTTTGAGCACCACGAAGTACCATTGGTTTTCTCCGGTTTGAATCAGCGATTCACCAGTTCATAACATGATTTTCTATGCAGCTGTGCCAGAGTTTGTGTTTTAGAAGACTTTAGTGTAGTTTCCAGGTATTATTTAGAGAATTATACAGGGCTATTTATCAGGGCTTACATCCCCATGAGAGGTTCTGACTCCTAAAGTCTGAGAGGTTCTGACCCAAATCAAACGTTTGTGAGCTTGTATGTGCTAAACATTTTTATGTCTCCAAATTCACCACAGATTGCTGATAAGTAGTTTTTGACCGTGTTTGCCGTGTTATTTTGTTAGAATGAAGTAAAACTAACTACAATGTTAAGAGAAGTTCATTTTTTCCTTGTATTTGTGTTTTTTCTAGATAAAGATTGTTGTTACAATTCACGGTTTTGCACGCGTCCTTTATATATTTAAAACAAGGCATGTTTGCCTCGTTCTTGTAGAGCCGTCCGCTAAATTTAGGGTCAGTTAACCATTTTGGATTAAATCCGCTAGTTCGATGTTAACCACCACGGCTACAGGTGGCTGCTCCAATGACATTCCAGAGATGCTCTCTCTCCTACAGCTGGCTGAGAGGTCAGGTGTAGGGCGCTAATGCGCTCTCGACCGTGTCACCAGATGCGGTTAAAGTCAGACTTGCAGGTTAAATACCCCTTTTCATTTAAATATTCTAAATGTTAATTTTGTGCATTAAAAACTATTTAAAATAAATAAATAAATAACACTTTGCCTGGCAGGGGGTCAAGCAAAGCCTGGCGGCCTGCCAGGCTTATGAAGCGCTGGGGGAAACCCTGGACGGCGATGATCATGGAGGTGATGGTGATGATAAGGATGATGATGGTGATTTGTTTTCAATAGGAACAAAAATGGCTTACCGTAAATCCTCTAATACTGGCCTGTATTCCATTACCCGGCAGGTCTCCTATATTAGCCCGTCTCACTGTCAGCAGGGGTAAATAAAGGCCGGTCTCTAAAAGTGACCGGGGCTACTAGTAGAAACGTTTTTTTTTTCTCGTGTCCCAAAGTAGTGCCACAAAAGACTTACTGAAACTACTGGGGTAAAGCCAGCCTCCACTCGGAGATCGACGGTAAAGTGAGCCCTCACTCGATTTTTCGAGGCGCATACATACAAAGTTTTATGGTAACCGGACTAGTGGATCATAATCTCCGGCTACAAGATGAGCAGAAACGGAACGGAAAATGCTAGTTTGCAGTGATCACTTCATTCAAATTGTTAACCAACCTGAAATAAAATAGTTGTAGGCTTTCAGACTCATGAAAGGCTTTTGGTTTGCAGTGTAATATGAGATTTTCCACACGAGATAGTTTGTTGTGTCGATCGCTTCAGCGTTGGGTAAATCCTCCAGCGTGTATGAAAAGTTCGACTTTTAAAATTAAATGAGTCATAACCTAAAGGACTGGGACAAAGTCATATTCTCAGTTTTATAGTAGAGCAAAACACTTCCTGTCCACCATTTGAGTTCAGCGTGGTGACAGGGTCACGTGAGTGAAACCCAGCAATCATCACTTTTGATTTGCACGTGAGACTTCAGTCACCGCTCAAATGCATTTTTAAATTTTAATTTCCTAAATGTTCTTGATCTTTACATAAAGTCAAGTAAATATATTTTATGCTTGTTTTACAGATGATAACAGACATGATGTCACTAGTTGAAACAGCAGAACAAACTCCTGAAGCAACTGGATCTCCTGAGACACAAGGTGACGTGACGGATGACTGCCTGTCTGCTCAGAAACACTCATCTATCACAGACAGCTCATTCCTTATTGTTCCACAAGTAAATTGTAACGTGCACAACACAAAATGTTTTCACAATTTCAACTAACTTTTGACTCAGTTTTTCTATAAAAAAGATTTCCACAAAACTGTTTGTGGATTCACAAAGTTGTGATGGCTAACAGCACAAAATCATTACTTATAAAAAATGTCTATTCTCAGCAGCACAGGTTGACCTACAGCCACCCACCAGGGACATGGCAACCCAATATAACAAGAACCCTCAACTACTGAGCTCCTCTATCAATCAATCAATCAAAATGTATTTATATAGCACAATTCATACAATAAATGTAACTCAAAGTGCTTTACAAATTAAAATGACCCCAAACTCCCATAATCCCTCTCTCCCCTGAGATGTAGAGGCATTAAAAAAAATAAAACCCTCATTACAGTCATTATCAAACACCCACACACACACACACACACACTCGCACACACATACACACAGAAACACATGCTAAAGGATATATGATCAAAATGTAACACACTGGGCTGAGTTCAGATGAGCTGGACCATCTAAGTTAGGAAACGCCATCAAGGGAGCCATCTGCCCCGACAGCAGCAGATCCACATCAGCAGCCGAGGCGCTAACACATAGCGCCCGGGGCAGGGAGGGGGGAAAACCCCCACTTCCACCCAGGCCGCCACAGCAGACCACCACCCCCAGGGCAGAGGGCTCCCACTATCTGCAATGAGGGCCGCTGATCCTGGACCACTGGCAGCCGTGTGACACGAGGCTGTTGGGCAGTACATCAGGAACTCAAGGTTTTCAAAACAGGTAGATTTTAAATTAAGTTTATTGACCTAAGTGTTTATTGGGATAATTCCAAATTCCAAATGCAATTTTTGAACTTTACAGTTTTAAAATCTTTCTGTCAGTCAAAAGAAGTTTTGCAACAACCAAGATCAGGAATGACGTCATTTAATGTTTGTTTCAAGTCAGTGAATTCCAAGCAACAAATTCTAACGTTTTCACGTTGTATTAAAAATAAGAATACCTTTATTTGTCCCTCAATGGGGAGATTGCAGAATTGCAACAGCACAAGTACAGTAAATTAAAATAGAAGTAGTACACAAACGATATCACACAAAAGAATTTATGTAAATAACGTAGAATTAAAAAGTGTTGAATTGTGAGTTTGATAGTTATTGCCCATAACAATAGTAGTAGTAAGTATTGCACATGTATTGAAAGGTGATGACAGTTATACTTTCAGAGCCTCGCTAGTCCAGACTAGGCCACTAGAAGCCATTGTAGTGTCCAGCTTCATCTGAGAAGGCTGCTTTGATGGCGTTCACCACACAAGATGGCAGAGGCTTGAAGATGCGTCGCCCAGTGATGCCATGTGTCCATTGGACAATGATACTGTCTGCAACATGAAGAAGTGAAATAGTCAGAAATGTCACCTAAATTAATGTTACAGGTTTATTTTTCTTTAATATGGATTCTTCACTTAGTAGGAACATTTTTAATGAGTATTTTTTAAATAGGATTTTGTCCATTAAACTCTTTTCAGCTGAATGTGTTCTTATTCATTCACTTGTGATGCATTGTTGCTAAACTTTATACTTTTGACATTGGAGGATAAATATGTTCTGACTCATTTAACTGCAGATGTAGGGGTCCATGTTGCTCCTTAAATGTGTGATAAGTGAGCCTCAGCACAAACGGATTCCAGCAGCAGCCCTCAAATCCAGGATGGCCAGTTACACAGAGGAGACGGGGTGCTGGGGGGTCCAGGCTGAGCAAGAGCTGCATGAATGGTTCCAGTTCCTGACGACACACTGAATAATGCTGTCCATTGGCCACACCCACACCTGAATATGCAGTAAAAAACAAGGAGCAAATGAAATTAGAGGAGTGGACCAAAAAATGACCATAATCATAACTAAACATTAATAGATAAAAACTTTATCCCAAAGGAAATTAGATTATGGCCAACTACTGTCGTTCATATGACACAATAAGTTACTAATGGTTAAAAAAACTAATACATCAAGTGAAGCTACAATAAGTCTATTTGTTTTAAAGTGGATAAATAATATGGGACATTAGATCTGCAATGTTCTTGTTTATGTACAACCAGAGTCTCAAACTGGATCTGAAAAGGTTTGTGGAGGAATAAGGCTAGTGTAGTTAATGTAACGAAGGGCTGCTAGGGGTATGAATAACTTTGAGCCATACTATGTATAAATAAACCATTTTAACTTTAGTATTTCTTTAAGTTATGTTGCTAGATATTTCATGTAATATGTCAGGGGACATGGTTCTGTTGAAATATCTTTAAAATAAAAATGCTCTTACCAGTTAGCGTTTCCAAGTCTGTGCATTTTGAAGTTCCCACATTTCAGTAGCTCTTCCTTCACCATTTAACTTAGCTCTGTTTTGCCTGTTCTCATCAACTCTTGCTGCTGGCTCAAAACTATGACTGTGTACCTTCAGTAATACAGTCGTGGTCAAAAGTTTTGAGAATGACACAAATATTAGTTTTCACAAAGTTTGCTGCTGAACTGCTTTTAGATCTTTGTTTCAGTTGTTTCTGTGATGGACTGAAATATAATTACAAGCACTTCATATGTTTCAAAGGCTTTTATCAACAATTACATGACATTAATGCAAAGAGTCAGTATTTGCAGTGTTGGCCCTTCTTTTTCAGGACCTCTGAAGTTGGACTGGGCATGCTCTCAACCAACTTCTGGGCCAGATCCTGACTGGTAGCAACCCATTCTTTCATCATCACTCCTTGGAGTTTGTCAGAATTAGTGGGTTTTTGTTTGTCCACCCGCCTCTTGAGGATTGATCACAAGTTCTCAATGGGATTAAGATCTGGGGAGTTTCCAGGCCATGGACCCAACATTTCAACGTTTTGGTCCCCGAGCCACTGAGTTATCACTTTTGCCTTATGGCACGGTGCTCCATCCTGCTGGAAAATGCATTGATCTTCACCAAACTGTTGTTGGATTGTTGGAAGAAGTTGCTGTCGGAGGTGTTTTGGTACCATTCTTTATTCATGGCTGTGTTTTAGGGCAACATTGTGAGTGAACCCACTCCCTTGGATGAGAAGGAACCCCACACATGAATGGTCTCAGGATGCTTTACTGTTGGCATGACACAGGACTGATGGTAGCGCTCACCTTTTCTTCTCCGGACAAGCCTTTTTCCAGATGCCCCAAACAATCGGAAAGGGGCTTCATCGGAGAATATGACTTTGCCCCAGTCCTCAGCAGTCCATTCGCCATACTTTTGCAGAAGATCAATCTGTCCCTGATGTTTTTTTTGGAGAGAAGTGGCTTCTTTGCTGCCCTTCTTGACACCAGGCCATCTTCCAAAAGTCTTCGCCTCACTGTGCGTGCAGATGCGCTCACACCTGCCTGCTGCCATTCCTGATCAAGCTCTGCACTGGTGGCACTCCGATCCCGCAGCTGAATCCTCGTTAGGAGANCAGCCTCTAATATCTGCAGCACCCTCTGCTGATCAGGTTAAAGGTTCAGGCAGTCATCCTGCTACATTCAGAAGTTTTCTGAATCCCCACCCACCCCTTCTCCGACAGCCGGACAGACGGAGATATTCCAGGGCTGAATTATCGTTCCTGCTCATGTAGTTAAGAGACAAGAGTAGCTATTACCCAGTGTCTCATTCCCAAAACAAAGTGAAAGTGAATTAAACTCAACAAACGGAACATGTTTGAGTTCCTCTATTAGCCAGTCAGTAATGCCAGAGAATCGTTAACACTGCAGAGGAATTATTTTATTTTTATTTTTAAAAAGTTATCTCATTAATTCAGAAAAACAAAGGCGTTTTTATTTTTTTCTGTAAAAATTATCTCATTAATTTGGACAAACAGAGCTTTTTATTTTTTTTAGGTGAATGCAATATGCTTCCATAAATATTGACAAAAATAAATGTACAAAAATTTCTTGCATTGACTAAAAGTGATTACATTAACTAATTTAAATCAATATAATCATGTTCAACCATAACCGGAAATGACAAAATGTTTAGAAAAGCGCCATTAAATATTATTGGACGATTCAAAGTGTTTTCAGCCAATTGTGATCACCCAACAAGATTCAGGAGGAAACGGGTGTAACCATAGATATCATATATATCACTAGATGCCTTACCTGCGCTCTTCGTCGATTGGACGAACGTCCCTACGCGGCGGCCATCTTACCTCGGACAGCTGCCCCCTTTCGTAACATTGGTGTCAATGGTGCATGTACTATTTAAATAACTCTAACTTGCTCAATTTTCAACCGAATTTCAAACGGTTTGGTTTGTTATAAACGCCAGAGATGTGACTGTAAAATATAACGGATTTGGCCCATTAATTTAAAAATGTTAAAGTATGTCCTATCAAGCCTATGTGCTAAAAGGTTTGTAATAATGCAACCCGCTTGTAAA
>SSNS01000035.1:3137497-3140747 GCA_006937985.1 Aphyosemion australe
CACTACACACACATACACACACGCACTCACTCATCTACACACACATACACACGCACTCACTCATCTACACACACACACACGCACTCTCTCATCTACACACACATACACACATGCACTCACTCATCTACACACACATACACACGCACTCACTCATCTACACACACACACACACACGCACTCATCTACACACACACACACACATGCACTCACTCATCTACACACACATACACACACGCACTCACTCATCTACACACACACACACATGCACTCACTCATCTACACACACACACACACACTCACTCATCTACACACACACACACACACGCACTCACTCATCTACACACACACACACACACGCACTCACACATCTACACACACACACACGCACTCACTCATCTACACACACATACACACATGCACTCACTCATCTACACACACATACACACATGCACTCACTCATCTACACACACACACTACACACATGCACTCACTCATCTACACACACACACACGCACTCACTCATCTACACACACATACACACATGCACTCACTCATCTACACACACACACACGCACTCACTCATCTACACACACATACACACACGCACTCACTCATCTACACACATGCACATACATATACACATACACACTCATTCACACACATGTACACTCATATCTACACACACGTTCACTCGCTCATCTACAAAGACACACACACTCATCCACACATGCACACACACATCTACAGTCACATATCTACACACACACGTTACACATTTAATTATGTGTCTAATGTAGTTTGTGCTGTTTCTCAGATCAACGCTGAATTTGAGAGAATTACCATGGTTCCACTACGGTCAAAGTTCCTGTCTCAGCTGGATCTCCACTCTGACACCCTGATCAAGTTGTTCCAAAAACGAGGAGGGCAGCTAGGAAGAAGGCTCAAAATGATCGTTGCACAAATACCTGATGTAAGTAAAGTGTTAGTTATTATGAACTTTTAAGAGTTCCACACACACACACGCACTCATCTACATATACAAACATCTACACACACACACTCATATTGAGAATCACATACACACACACACTCATCTCCACACACATGCACCCATCTACACACACATCCACGCTCACATAATACCTCTGACAGAGTGTAATTCTCACATTCTGCTGTACTAAACAATGGGTGGTTCACAATAAGCAACACATGTGGAACTATTCAGTAGGACTGTGCCATTTCATTATGTTTACATTTATCAAATCAGTAGAGTTTATGTGAATTTTCTTTAGATTGTCTGAAAAGGTCTAGTACATCCATGTGTCTTTTTGTAAAGGGCTTATATAATGAGCTGTGTATTTTTATATTCATTTATATTTTGTCTATTTCTACAGGACATGGATGAAGATGTCAAAGACGTCATTGAAGACACCACCACTGGAACCATGTCATCAAAGGACTTACTTCTGTGGAACCAGAGGACACTGGGATTATCCTTGAAGCAATCAGGATGTTGCAGGATTTTGAAAATGTAGCATTAGCTGTTGCTATGCTATTTGGACAGATGTGTGCTCTAAACCTCAACTACCCGATTGACTTCCGCTACACCTTGAAGGTAGTCCAGAAGGTTTTCATGGGACTGGATGGCAGTAAAGCTTCCAACAAAACACTTGCTCTCAAAAACCAGCTGCTTCAATGAACGGTTCAGTGACCACAGTTTTGGCTGCTTTTTGCCTCATTTCCTTCCTTGACTCTGAGACTGTATTTATTGAACTTCAAAGCAAATATTTGAGTTAATATAATTCAATCATGGAAAGAATTGCCACGTGATTAATTGGCCTTCTTTCAGCATTAACCACTTTTGTTGGCCTAACATCATTTTCATGGGTTTGATCAACGTCAATTACTAAAGTAAAATTAGTAAGATCAGCTTTATTAAATCAAGTTGGGTGCAAATGGGGAGATTTAGTAGGACCAAACTTATTGATTTAAGTTGGATTAAAATGTTCCAAATGAGTTAAATTGACCCTATCAAATTAAATAGAATACAAATGTAGCAAATAAGTTGACTCAACCTTGATCGATTACTTTGGCTCAACACAAGTACTTTAAGTTAGAATAACATATGATGCTGAACTAAAGCAACATAATCACGTGGCAATCCTTTCCATGATTTTTTAAGTTCATTCAAAGAGTTATTTTTTTGGGTTGTTGTAGAAATATTGTTAATTTTGCACATAATTAGCAGATAACACAAAGATGTAGACCAATATATTCTTGTGTTTTTACATGACCCAAATTCATTACGTCAGTGCTTAAAGGACCATTTCAACACTAAATACATAAATGTTGTGAACATGCATTGCAAAATGTTGACAGAAAAATTTTCCACTCGGCTCAGAAACCCAAAATCAATAGCTCCATCATCACATATGTTATGTTAGCTTACCAGTCTGTCTTTGCATTGCTAGTTTTTAACTCATGTTGATCCAGTTAAGTCAAGAAGGAACAAATGATAGTTTTGTGTTTTTCCTATGTGATTAATTTGTTTCTAGTAATGTGAATTTGTATAAAATCAATAATTAAATGTATGTTTTTTATCAGCTGAGATTTAAGAATTCTTACAAAAAAAATGTAAAAAAACATAGTTTACCATAATAATGTATTGCCTGAACATACAGAGAAAACATATGTAATCTAACATATTCTTATAATATATGAATAAAAAGCATATAAAAAAGAGATAATTGCCCTGCAAACTACATTCACTTTACATATGAAAAAACTTTATGTAACATATTTAATTCATATATGTAAAGCATATGTCTTTATAACAGATATGAACTAAAAAACTGCAGAACTTATATGGAGCATCTATGAAAAACATACTTTGACATATATTTTCCTTATATACCTCATACTTAGTTTTCACATGGTCCTTATGTGATCCTATTTATTATCATGTATGAAAGTTATGCGAAAGTGGCCACTTTCATGAGTAAATCATATAAGCCTTATATGATTCACTTTATATGAAGCATACTAAAGCTGATGCATGTCTTTTATAAGTTTTTTCTATTTATTTTCCGTATGGGCATCGATTTCCAAAACAGAAAAACCCAGCTTTCCGTGCTTGGGTGAGATTTGTCGGGGTAAAAACGCAGGATTTTACCGGCAGTAGGGTGTCGGCCAACCCTACGATTTGTGTATATCGAGGGTGACCTGAATGAACGCAAGATGGGAGATGTGT
>SSNS01000035.1:3141808-3152718 GCA_006937985.1 Aphyosemion australe
TAGACACTTAGAATATTTATTATGCAGATGTTATTAGTGAACATAAAATTTAAATTAAATTGTGCAACAGCACCAGGCTGCCCAAGGATGTGCCTGACTACAAATCGGCTTTACTAAGGACAAATATATCAGCCTACCTCTAGTATGCAGTCCTGCATGTAGGACATGGTTTTCATTAGTTTGCGTGAGTGAGCAGGATAACTGACATCCTAATGAGTCACGTTGTCATGTGACTCGAGGTGGTACAGCTTCTTAAAGTGACATGAACGTTGGCAACCTACACACATCTTTTCATTTAATCCTTTAACTTTTCGTTCTTTATAAAACACAGAGATCTTTTTTACCTTATTATGCTGACGTTTCGGCCATCACTGTGATCTTCTGAGCTAAGCTGCTGAAAGCAGCTTCACTTCCGCTTCCGTTTATGTGCGGGCAGCAGGGGACGACGATATCGCCAGTCTATCTTGTAGGCGTCGTTTGGTTCTACCAACATAAAAAACTTTGCACACAGGGCACTCCGATCTATAAAGTAAGCTTTAGAAGATGCCCTACTCTACAAGATAAACTGGTCCATAGTTATTTAAAACCAGAGTTCCAACAAACTTGGTTGAACACTAGACCCAGGGGGTGTTATAAATGTCACCACTGCAACCACTGCAGTAATGTTGTGCAAACAAAAACTTTTAAGGATGTTGTTTCCCAAAAACATTTTACGATTAATCATTTCATTAATTGTAAAACTACTTTTGTCATTTATAGATTGGAGTGCCCTGTGTGCAGTTTTTTATGTTGGTAGAACCAAACGACGCCTACAAGATAGACTGGCTGAACACAAACATGCTATTCGCACAGGTAACATTAACTACCCAATGGCAAGACACTTCTTGGAACATCATAACAGTGACCCCTCCATGTTGCAGGCCTGTGGGATTGATCATATCTCACAGTCCTTGAGACAGGGGGATAGACACAGACAGCTAAATCAGAAGGAGACATTTTGGATTTTTAAACTGCAGGCCATGAAACATCCAGGCATCAATGAGGACCTAGACTTTAGAGTTTTCCTTTGATTGGTTTAGTCTGTGTTACTGCATTAGTGTTCTTATACGTTTTGCTCTTGGTATTGTTTGGCTTTTTTCTGTATATTGGATGGATTTTAACTGTATATATATATATTATGGAATATATTTGGGTGTATTTTCTCTCTATTTAGCAAGGTTGACACCTACTGGTGATTTGTTATACTTATACTTGTCACCTGTCTGACACATCTGCTATGTGGAGCTCCCTGATTGCTGATTTTAATTAAGAACCTCCCCATACTGGTGAGAGCTGTTTGACTCCCTGATGAAGGCTGCATTGCTGAAACACGTTGGAGTTTTTTAGAAAGGCCATATGTGACCTAGCCATTACAATAAAGATATTACAATGTTAAAGGATATTATTGGGAAACATCTATTCTTAGCTTCCAAGAATTGAAGTTCAAATAAAATATTGACAGATATTCTTTGTTTTTGTTTTTTTTACTTCAGAATTAGGTCTGCTTGTAAGGCTAGTTGGATCACCTGGGGATCAGGACTGAGTGAACTCAGTGTCCAGCTGGTTACAAGATGTGCCCAAAAAAGTAGATTCATATATTTATAACCACCTGTTGATCCATAGTGTCATGTTCTCCTCAAGAATGAAAGCCTGGGAGGATAATCCATCCATCCATCCATTTTCTTCCGCTTATCCGGAGTTGGTTCGCAGGGGCAGCAGCTTAAGGAGGGAGGCCCAGACTTCCCTCTCCCCAGCCATTTGGGCCAGCTCCTCTGGGGGAATCCCAAGGCGTTCCCTGGCCAGCCGAGAGACATACGTAGTCCCTCCAGCGTGTCCTGGGTCTTCCTTTGGGTCTCCTCCTGGTTGGACGTGCCCGGAAAACCTCACCAGGGAGGCGTCCAGGAGGCATCCTAACCAGATGCCCGAGCCACCTCAACTGGCTCCTCTTGATGTGGAGGAGCAGCAGGTCTACTCCGAGCCCCTCCCGGATGACTGAGCTTCTCACCCTATCTCTAAGGGAGAGCCCAGCCACCCTGCGAAGAAAACTCATTTTGGCCGCTTGTATCTGTGATCTCGTTCTTTCGGTCACTACCCAAAGCTCGTGACCATAGGTGAGGGTAGGAACGTAGATCGACCGGTAAATCGAGAGCTTCGGCTTTCGGCTCAGCTCTCTCTTCACCACGACAGACCGGTACAACGCCCCCATCACTGCAGACGCAGCACCAATCCGCCTATCGATCTCACGCTCCACCCTTCCCTCACTCGTGAACAAGACCCTGAGATACTTAAACTCCTCCACTTGGAGCCTGGGAGGATAATTTGTCCTTAAAACTGATTGGGTGAGAATTTGGCGTAATGTTGAGAGGGCCTCTAAAAACCCCAATTAGAGCAGAGGTACAAAAACAAAATCTCAGTACATAGTACGGTACTTATATTCAAAGATAAAAGTGATTGTAAATTACATACTACAACAGCTTGCTACAGAGCAGTGGTTCTCAATTACATTCTGTGAAGCACCCCTTAGGATACATAGAATTTTTCATGCCCCTTCCCTGTTCCCTGGCAAATGTCTGACGGGGGTGGGTTATGTTGCCAGGCTATCCCAGCGCAGGGGTGGGAGTAGGGCTGGGCAATATATCAATATTTTTAAAATGCAGATATAATTTCAAACAAGAAATAAGATGACTTTATATCAATATAACTAGTCAAGCCCCTCACATAGCGGCGAGCACTAGCGGTTAGCTAGCTCTGTCTCTAAGCGGTCATTACATATTCTCAAGCATCTGCTCGATCAGGAAACCTCTGGGACAATGTTTTACTCTAAACTTTGCGTTTGGCTTAGTGGTTTTTAATTATTTGGGGATGTTGGTTCATGTTTCAGTGAGCCTTTTTACCGTGGCTGCCGACCGGAGTTCTGTTTATCCTGAGAGACAGGCCAAACCCCTGCCCCACGTATTCAGGAAACAGCTACGGAGAGCAGGAGGGCCAAAAAAACGGAAGTGTACTGAGAAATGGATGCAAATACATCATGAATTTAGCTTAACCTGATAGATTTTTTTTTCCTCTGGACAAGAAATAATTACTGGTAATATTGTGAATGATAGGATATATTCATCATCATCATCACCACCATGATCACCACCATAATCACCATCATCATTACCACCATCATCACCACCATCAGCATCACCACCATGATCACCACCATCATCACCATCAACATCATCACCACCATCATCATCATCATCACCATCATCATAACCACCATGATCATCATCACCACCATGATCACCATCAACATCATCACCACCATGATCACCATCATCATCATCACCACCATGATCACCACCATTATCATCATCACCACCATCATCATCATCACCACCATCATCACCATCATCATCACCACCATGATCACCACCATCATCATCATCATCATCATCATCACCACCATGATCACCGCCATCATCATCATCAACATCATCATCACCACCATGATCACCACCATCATCACCATCATCATCACCACCATGATCACCACCATCATCATCATCAACATCATCATCACCACCATGATCACCACCATCATCACCATCATCATCACCACCATGATCACCATCATCATCACCACCATGATCACCATCATCATCACCATCATCATCACCACCATGATCACCATCATCATCACCACCATGATCACCACCATCATCACCATCATCATCACCACCATGATCACCATCATCATCACCACCATGATCACCACCATCATCATCACCACCATCATCATCATCATCACCATCATCATAACCACCATGATCATCATCACCACCATGATCACCATCAACATCATCACCACCATGATCACCATCATCATCATCACCACCATGATCCCCACCATTATCATCATCACCACCATCATCATCATCACCACCATCATCACCATCATCATCACCACCATGATCACCACCATCATCATCATCATCATCATCATCACCACCATCATCACCACCATCATCATCAACATCATCATCATCATCACCACCATGATCACCACCATCATCATCATCATCATCATCACCACCATGATCACCACCACCATCATCATCATCATCATCACCACCATGATCACCACCATCATCATCAACATCATCATCATCATCACCACCATGATCACCACCACCATCATCATCATCATCATCACCACCATGATCACCACCACCATCATCATCAACATCATCATCATCATCACCACCATGATCACCACCATCATCATCACCACCATCATCAACATCATCATCACCACCATGATCACCACCATCATCATCACCACCATCATCACCGTCAACATCATCATCATCACCACCATGATCACCACCATCATCATCATCACCACCATGATCACCACCAACATCATCATCATCATCATCATCACCACCACCATGATCAACACCATCATCACCATCACCACCATCATCATCATCACCACCATGATCACCACCATCATCATCATCACCACCATGATCACCACCATCATCATCATCATCATCAACATCATCACCACCACCATGATCACCACCATCATCACCATCAACATTATCATCACCACCATGATCACCACCATCATCATCATCACCACCATCATCACCATCACCACCATCATCATCATCACCACCATGATCACCACCATCATCATCATCACCACCATCATCACCATCATCATCATCATCATCATCATCATCATCACCACCATCATCACCACCATCATCATCATCATCATCATCATCACCACCATGATCACCACCATCATCATCATCACCACCATCATCACCATCATCATCATCATCATCACCACCACCATCATCACCATCATCATCACCATCATCACCACTATCATCACAGTTCTCAACATCATCATCACCACCATGATCACCACCACCATCATCATCAACACCATCATCATCATCATCATCACCACCACCATCATCACCATCATCATCACCATCATCACCACTATCATCACAGTTCTCAACATCATCATCACAGTTCTCAACATNCCCTTCTTTTTCAGGACCTCTGAAGTTGGACTGGGCATGCTCTCAACCAACTTCTGGGCCAGATCCTGACTGGTAGCAACCCATTCTTTCATCATCACTCCTTGGAGTTTGTCAGAATTAGTGGGTTTTTGTTTGTCCACCCGCCTCTTGAGGATTGATCACAAGTTCTCAATGGGATTAAGATCTGGGGAGTTTCCAGGCCATGGACCCAACATTTCAACGTTTTGGTCCCCGAGCCACTGAGTTATCACTTTTGCCTTATGGCACGGTGCTCCATCCTGCTGGAAAATGCATTGATCTTCACCAAACTGTTGTTGGATTGTTGGAAGAAGTTGCTGTCGGAGGTGTTTTGGTACCATTCTTTATTCATGGCTGTGTTTTAGGGCAACATTGTGAGTGAACCCACTCCCTTGGATGAGAAGGAACCCCACACATGAATGGTCTCAGGATGCTTTACTGTTGGCATGACACAGGACTGATGGTAGCGCTCACCTTTTCTTCTCCGGACAAGCCTTTTTCCAGATGCCCCAAACAATCGGAAAGGGGCTTCATCGGAGAATATGACTTTGCCCCAGTCCTCAGCAGTCCATTCGCCATACTTTTTGCAGAAGATCAATCTGTCCCCGATGTTTTTTTTGGAGAGAAGTGGCTTCTTTGCTGCCCTTCTTGACACCAGGCCATCTTCCAAAAGTCTTCGCCTCACTGTGCGTGCAGATGCGCTCACACCTGCCTGCTGCCATTCCTGATCAAGCTCTGCACTGGTGGCACTCCGATCCCGCAGCTGAATCCTCGTTAGGAGACGATCCTGGCGCTTGCTGGACTTTCTTGGACGCCCTGAAGCCTTCTTAACTAGAATTGAACCTCTTTCTTTGAAGTTCTTGATGATCCTCTAAATTGTTGATTTAGTGCAATCTTAGTAGCCACAATATCCTTGCCTGTGAAGCCATTTTTATGCAATGCAATGATGTCTGCACTCGTTTCTTTGCAGGTCACCATGGTTAACAATGGAAGAACAATGATTTCAAGCATCACCTTCCTTTTAACATGTCTAGTCTGCCATTCTAACCCAATCAGCCTGACATAATGATCTCCAGCCTTGTGCTCGTCAACATTCTCACCTGAGTTAACAAGACCATTACGGAATTTGTCTCAGCAGGTCCTTTAATGACAGCAATAACATGCAGTGGAAAGTTTTTTTTGGGATTAAGTTAATTTCCATGGCAAAGAAGGACTATGCAATTCATCTGATCACTCTTCATAACATTCTGGAGTATATGCAAATTGCTAATATAAAAACTTAAGCAGCAACTTTTACGATTTCCCATTTTTGTGTCATTCTCAAAACTTTTGGCCACAACTGTATAAATAACTGTATTTTTGTATTCCAAGTTCTGTCACATCCTACTGCTGCTGTGAACCCATGTTTTTCTGAGCAGAGTCAGAAACGTTTCCCTCCAGCTGCGTCACTTCCCATTTCCAGCTAGGGGCACTGTTTTTAGACAGATTAGCTAGGGAAGCAGAGTTGGAGCAGTGCTAGCACCTTTTATTTTCAAATATCTTCCTTTTTTTTCCAATGAAAACATAAAGTTTAGACCTGTTACTATATAAAGGCTTCAACATGTGTTTAAAATGAAAGATGGCCTTTAAAGTAGATTTAGCCTGTACTTGTATTTCCCATGATCCTCTGGTAACTCGCTTCACTCCTCTGCCTTAAAGGAGCTATGTGGGATATTCATAGAAATCACGGTAAAAATTGCGACTCTTTAGCGCCATGCAGTTCAGAGTAAGTATTGCAGCTACGGTGGCCCACTCAAAAAGGCAACAACTCCAGCGTTCACTCCAGCCATCTGGTTCGTTTTTTTTTATAAAAAGCATGAGATTGATTTATTTCCAATCTCTGTAGCCTAACCCACACAAAGCATCTAACTACTCCACCAGTTAGAAAACATTTTTAATGACTGTTCAGTCTTAATGCATAATGCCACACGCACCCCTCCCCCCGACGAGATGACGCGCACCCCCCCGCGACGGCGCGATCCGCCTCCCCCCGCAGTCAACAAACATCACGGCTGTAAACATTTCTAGGGGAAACACTGCTGTTAGCTGTTATATCAACCTACCAGTCCTGAAGGAAGCTAGCATAGCTGCCTGCCACCGATTCACACACGGAGGAGGGGTGGCATCAGCTGTGGCGTCCGGTGTCATGTGGATCAGAGCAGCTGAGTAAACAAGCTTCTGCCGGTTAGCCATCAGCTGATCGTGGCACACTGTGTGAGCCGCAGTGAATTGACTGTAACTAACTGTTAAATCTGTTCAGTGTTAAAGTTAGACACTTAGAATATTTATTATGCAGATGTTATTAGTGAACATAAAATTTAAATTAAATTGTGCAACAGCACCAGGCTGCCCAAGGATGTGCCTGACTACAAATCGGCTTTACTAAGGACAAATATATCAGCCTACCTCTAGTATGCAGTCCTGCATGTAGGACATGGTTTTCATTAGTTTGCGTGAGTGAGCAGGATAACTGACATCCTAATGAGTCACGTTGTCATGTGACTCGAGGTGGTACAGCTTCTTAAAGTGACATGAACGTTGGCAACCTACACACATCTTTTCATTTAATCCTTTAACTTTTCGTTCTTTATAAAACACAGAGATCTTTTTTACCTTATTATGCTGACGTTTCGGCCATCACTGTGATCTTCTGAGCTAAGCTGCTGAAAGCAGCTTCACTTCCGCTTCCGTTTATGTGCGGGCAGCAGGGGACGACGATATCGCCAGTCTATCTTGTAGGCGTCGTTTGGTTCTACCAACATAAAAAACTTTGCACACAGGGCACTCCGATCTATAAAGTAAGCTTTAGAAGATGCCCTACTCTACAAGATAAACTGGTCCATAGTTATTTAAAACCAGAGTTCCAACAAACTTGGTTGAACACTAGACCCAGGGGGTGTTATAAATGTCACCACTGCAACCACTGCAGTAATGTTGTGCAAACAAAAACTTTTAAGGATGTTGTTTCCCAAAAACATTTTACGATTAATCATTTCATTAATTGTAAAACTACTTTTGTCATTTATAGATTGGAGTGCCCTGTGTGCAGTTTTTTATGTTGGTAGAACCAAACGACGCCTACAAGATAGACTGGCTGAACACAAACATGCTATTCGCACAGGTAACATTAACTACCCAATGGCAAGACACTTCTTGGAACATCATAACAGTGACCCCTCCATGTTGCAGGCCTGTGGGATTGATCATATCTCACAGTCCTTGAGACAGGGGGATAGACACAGACAGCTAAATCAGAAGGAGACATTTTGGATTTTTAAACTGCAGGCCATGAAACATCCAGGCATCAATGAGGACCTAGACTTTAGAGTTTTCCTTTGATTGGTTTAGTCTGTGTTACTGCATTAGTGTTCTTATACGTTTTGCTCTTGGTATTGTTTGGCTTTTTTCTGTATATTGGATGGATTTTAACTGTATATATATATATTATGGAATATATTTGGGTGTATTTTCTCTCTATTTAGCAAGGTTGACACCTACTGGTGATTTGTTATACTTATACTTGTCACCTGTCTGACACATCTGCTATGTGGAGCTCCCTGATTGCTGATTTTAATTAAGAACCTCCCCATACTGGTGAGAGCTGTTTGACTCCCTGATGAAGGCTGCATTGCTGAAACACGTTGGAGTTTTTTAGAAAGGCCATATGTGACCTAGCCATTACAATAAAGATATTACAATGTTAAAGGATATTATTGGGAAACATCTATTCTTAGCTTCCAAGAATTGAAGTTCAAATAAAATATTGACAGATATTCTTTGTTTTTGTTTTTTTTACTTCAGAATTAGGTCTGCTTGTAAGGCTAGTTGGATCACCTGGGGATCAGGACTGAGTGAACTCAGTGTCCAGCTGGTTACAAGATGTGCCCAAAAAAGTAGATTCATATATTTATAACCACCTGTTGATCCATAGTGTCATGTTCTCCTCAAGAATGAAAGCCTGGGAGGATAATCCATCCATCCATCCATTTTCTTCCGCTTATCCGGAGTTGGTTCGCAGGGGCAGCAGCTTAAGGAGGGAGGCCCAGACTTCCCTCTCCCCAGCCATTTGGGCCAGCTCCTCTGGGGGAATCCCAAGGCGTTCCCTGGCCAGCCGAGAGACATACGTAGTCCCTCCAGCGTGTCCTGGGTCTTCCTTTGGGTCTCCTCCTGGTTGGACGTGCCCGGAAAACCTCACCAGGGAGGCGTCCAGGAGGCATCCTAACCAGATGCCCGAGCCACCTCAACTGGCTCCTCTTGATGTGGAGGAGCAGCAGGTCTACTCCGAGCCCCTCCCGGATGACTGAGCTTCTCACCCTATCTCTAAGGGAGAGCCCAGCCACCCTGCGAAGAAAACTCATTTTGGCCGCTTGTATCTGTGATCTCGTTCTTTCGGTCACTACCCAAAGCTCGTGACCATAGGTGAGGGTAGGAACGTAGATCGACCGGTAAATCGAGAGCTTCGGCTTTCGGCTCAGCTCTCTCTTCACCACGACAGACCGGTACAACGCCCCCATCACTGCAGACGCAGCACCAATCCGCCTATCGATCTCACGCTCCACCCTTCCCTCACTCGTGAACAAGACCCTGAGATACTTAAACTCCTCCACTTGGAGCCTGGGAGGATAATTTGTCCTTAAAACTGATTGGGTGAGAATTTGGCGTAATGTTGAGAGGGCCTCTAAAAACCCCAATTAGAGCAGAGGTACAAAAACAAAATCTCAGTACATAGTACGGTACTTATATTCAAAGATAAAAGTGATTGTAAATTACATACTACAACAGCTTGCTACAGAGCAGTGGTTCTCAATTACATTCTGTGAAGCACCCCTTAGGATACATAGAATTTTTCATGCCCCTTCCCTGTTCCCTGGCAAATGTCTGACGGGGGTGGGTTATGTTGCCAGGCTATCCCAGCGCAGGGGTGGGAGTAGGGCTGGGCAATATATCAATATTTTTAAAATGCAGATATAATTTCAAACAAGAAATAAGATGACTTTATATCAATATAACTAGTCAAGCCCCTCACATAGCGGCGAGCACTAGCGGTTAGCTAGCTCTGTCTCTAAGCGGTCATTACATATTCTCAAGCATCTGCTCGATCAGGAAACCTCTGGGACAATGTTTTACTCTAAACTTTGCGTTTGGCTTAGTGGTTTTTAATTATTTGGGGATGTTGGTTCATGTTTCAGTGAGCCTTTTTACCGTGGCTGCCGACCGGAGTTCTGTTTATCCTGAGAGACAGGCCAAACCCCTGCCCCACGTATTCAGGAAACAGCTACGGAGAGCAGGAGGGCCAAAAAAACGGAAGTGTACTGAGAAATGGATGCAAATACATCATGAATTTAGCTTAACCTGATAGATTTTTTTTTCCTCTGGACAAGAAATAATTACTGGTAATATTGTGAATGATAGGATATATTCATCATCATCATCACCACCATGATCACCACCATAATCACCATCATCATTACCACCATCATCACCACCATCAGCATCACCACCATGATCACCACCATCATCACCATCAACATCATCACCACCATCATCATCATCATCACCATCATCATAACCACCATGATCATCATCACCACCATGATCACCATCAACATCATCACCACCATGATCACCATCATCATCATCACCACCATGATCACCACCATTATCATCATCACCACCATCATCATCATCACCACCATCATCACCATCATCATCACCACCATGATCACCACCATCATCATCATCATCATCATCATCACCACC
>SSNS01000035.1:3168670-3209337 GCA_006937985.1 Aphyosemion australe
AGGGCATCCCTGAGCTCTTGTACAGTCTGAGGAGCAACCTGGCGCCGCCTAATGGACCCAAACATAATGTCCCACAGATGTTCTATTGGGTTTAAGTCAGGGGATCGTGAAGGCCATTCAATTGTTTCAATTCCTTCATCCTCCAGGTACTGCCTGCATACTCTTGCCACATGAGGCCGGGCATTGTCGTGCATTAGGAGAAAACCAGGACCTACTGCATCAGCGTAGGGTCTGACAAAGGGTTCAAGGATTTCATCTGGATACCTTATGGCAGTCAGAGCACCATTTCCTAGGCAGTAGAGGTCTGTGCGTCCCTCCATGGATATGCCTCCCCAGACCATCACTGACCCACCACCAAACCTGTCATGTTGAACGACGTTGCAGGCAGCATAACGTTCTCCTTGTCTTCTCCAGACTCTTTCACGTCTATCACAGGTGCTCAGGGTGAACCTGCTCTCGTCTGTAAAAAGTACAGGGCGCCAGTGGCGGACTTGCCAATTCTGGTGTTCTTGAGCAAATGCCAGTCGAGCTCTACGGTGCTGGGCAGTGAGCACAGGGCCCACTACAGGACGTCGGGCCCTCAGGCCATCTTCATGAAGTCTGTTCCTGATTGTTTGGGTAGAGACATTCACACCAGTGGCCCTCTGGAGGTCATTCTGTAGGGCACGAGCAGTGCTCAGCCTGTTCCGCCTTGCACAAAGGAGCAGGTATCGGTCCTGCTGATGGGTTGTGGACCTTCTACGGCCCTGTCCAGCTCTCCGAGAATAACCGCCAGTCTCCTGAAATCTCCTCCATGTTCTGGAGATTGTGCTGGGAGACACATTAAACCTTCTTGCTGCAGCACGTGTGGATGTGCCATCCTGGAGAAGTTGGACAACCTGTGCAACTTCTGTAGGGTTAAGGAATCGCCTCATGCTGCCAGTAGAGATAATTACTCAAGCCAAAACTAGCACAAGTGGAAAACCAGCCAAAAAAGATCAAGAGGGAGAAACTTGAAATGACCTCCACATGTTAAACCAGTCCTGTTTTGAGGGTTTTGTAATTGTTGCCACTTTAGTGCACCTGTCGTTAAGTCCATGAACACCAATACAGCTGAAAGTGATTAACAATGCCCTCAACTGCTTAATCAACCAGAAAATTATCAGACAGGTTTCATTGATTTCATGCCAGGCCCAATATAAAAAGTGTTCCTTTCATTTTTGTGAGCAGTGTATTTAAAAAAATTATTAAATCGAGTGTATTACAGAATTACAATAATCTAAATTAAGATACTTTTCCTCCTTTATCTGCTTCCTCTTCAGTACATCCGGAGCTCTTTTAAAGTAATCTCCTACCATCTTTACGCAAATGACATCCAACCGTACATTTTCTTCAAGCCCAAGGAGATGGCTAAGCTGCAGCTGTTGCATGCCTGCTTAGACTCTATTAAAACCTGTATTGCTGGAAACTTTCTACAGCTGAATGAAGACCAGACTGAGATCCTCATCTGTGCCCCAGACAAGATGCTTCCCAAAGTCAGAGACTCTCTTGGTCAGCTTGTTTCTCACACCAAACCCTCTGTCAGAAATCGTGGTGTGACCTTTGACCCAGATCTCACCTTGGATTCTGATGTCAGTTCTCTGGTTTGCTCTTCCTTCTTCCATCTCAGGAACATTGCTAAACTGAGTCCTATTCTGTCCCCCGCTGAACTTGAGATTATCATTCACACCTTCATCTGCTCATGCTTGGACTACAGCAAACCGCTTTTCACTTGCCTGAGCAAAACCTCCCTGAACCGTTTACATGTGGTGTCAGAATGCCTGTGCTGGGCTTCTGACCAAACTGTCAAAGCACACCCACATCATCCCGCTTCTCTTCCAGCTTCACTGGCTACTGGTTAACTTCAGGGTTCATTTCAAGATCCTGGTTCTGGTCCTTAGGGCCTTACATGGACAAGCACCACCATACATTGGTGATCTTTTCAGTTCTTACACGCCCAGCAAGTCCCTGAGGTCCAGTTATCAAAGCCTACTGGTGGTGGAGCACATTTTTTTCTCTGGGCTTCAGTGAAATTTTTCTACTTGTCTGCAATGTTAGTTGTTAAATATCAGTTTTAGATTCTGAAACCCAAGCAGTTTTAGTTGAAAACATAAAAAATAAACATACTTATACTAATAAATAAATTAATAATAAATCTATAACTTAAAAAATTACCAGAAATTTTTTTGGATGTTTATGTCCACATCTGGAATAAGATTCTTTAATTTTGATGACCCTAGAATGTATTTTTTAATACAAAAAATGTAACCGCCAATAAAGTAATTACTGTAAAGAAATTCTTTGTCGAAAACTTTCCAAAATATTCTTGAATTATCATGAGGTCATGTAAAAATAAGATTTATAATTTTCTTGTTTTTAAATTAAATGTTTTTTCAGTAAAAAAAAATTGAGATTTCTAGTTACACTGACCAAAACAAAAAAAAATATTTTAAAATATATTGTTGATCAGAAAATTATCAAACAATTTACTAATCATCATGATTATGTTGGAAATATTATGAACATTTTTATAATGTCCCTAGATTCAATGCTTTCTTCAATAAAAATTATGAGTTTAGTTTTATCACTAATTGATCAAATGATTAAAAAAATCCTATAAAATCTATACATCATCAAAAAATTACCAAGATATTCTCACATGGCAATGTCAACACATGCAATAAAAGATATTTGTTCTTATATCTTATATATAGATTCAAAGCTTTTTTGAAGAAAATTTGGTAAATGTCATTTTATCGATCACTCCAAAAATTAAAATATTCATAAAAAATAATATTATATTATAAAATTAGTAGAAAAATCTGAGTCCACCATAGTTACATGTGGAATGTTATATATGCTTTAAATTTACTCTACACCTAAAGAACTCTTTACCAAAATTTTTTTAAACGTTTTTCAACAATAATGAAAACCTGAAAAAATATTTAAAAATTCATTAAAAATCTAAGCTTTCTTACACAAATCTCAGAATACTCCTACATTACCATTGTCAAGTATAACATCTGTCCATATTTTTCTAAAGATAAAAAAAACATTTGTCAAAATAAAATAATATTTTTATATGTGGATTTCAATCAAAAATAGTCCGAACATTAAACACAAGGGGTGCTCGAATCAGGACAACAATTTATGTGATTCATAAACCACCTAACGGTAAACTGTGCGCCAAATTTCAAGAAGTTTTGCAACATCGAATTCGCGGTACAACTGCTAGCCTAAAAAAACACTTTCGTAAATAGAAAGCGAAAACGTTTTCATGGAGCTGCGATTTTCATTATATAATCTCATTATTAAGTACTTAACACAACCAGTGCACCTTAGCCTCCTACATGCAATTAATGATTTTTAGAAAATTTTTCAATTTTGAAAATTGAAACGATCATAAACCATGTCCACTTTGACCAATCATAACCATATTGATATCATTGTGTTAAGGCTGTATATTGAAGATACCCACAAAGTTTCATGCAGATCCATTCAGCCATTTTGGCCCTATAAATTCCTCCATTTTGTAGTGACCCGATAGATCAAGCTGAAAATAGAAATATACACTTGAATTGACCTTAGGTACTATTGGTAGTGTAACGACATGGCCCCATGGTTTTCTCCTAAAATGAACTGTGTAACACTTTAACTTACAGGCTACGTCAAGGCTGCAGAAGAGACTCTGATATCGTGTCCAGAGTCATGTGCTTTTAGTTTGGTCTAAGTGCCGCTATCCACATAGCAAAATTTGTCCAGCCCATCTCTGGCCTAAATACTGGCCCACTGTTGGCTGGGCCATCGGCCCAATAACGGCCCACTCAGAAAAATGACACAAGATGGCTTTGGCCCAGGTCTGGCCCATACACTGTAAGATGACTCATTATTGTTTATATTGGCCCTGTACTGGCCCACACTCAGTGAGCCGTACTTGAACGTTGGCTGAGCGCTGGCTTAACACCTGGCCCAGTATTGGCCCATATACTGAAAATCTGAGTTGGCTGAGTGTCCCCAGGCCAGCATTGGCCCACACACTGAAATTTGTCTGGCCCATCTCTGGGCCACATCCTTGCCTAAATACTGGCTCACTAGCTACGTTTACATGGGCACAAGTAATCGGATTGAACGCCCTATCGGATCAAACATTCGTCATGTAAACATGTCAATCGGAATATTCTGATCCGATTCGGCCTGATCCGAATGAAATTTCATTCCGATTAAGAGAGGTGGTTTTGTCCGATCGTCAATCCGATTGGCGTCCATGTACACAGCCATTCGGATTGTTGGGGTAAAATAATGCCCACTGCGCATGTGTGCAACTTCAGCGTGCCCTCTTTTCGCCTCTGCGCATGCTCAGGACAGATCGAAAACATGGCGGGCGGTGAACAGAAGTGGTCTGTTGCCGACGCTATTTTTTACTGGAAATACTACGGGAGCTCAATATTACTGAACGTCTCGATGGCCGAACGGTTAAAAATGCCGAGTTATACACTCAAGTGCATCTAAAGATGCAGGAAGCGGGAATTCACCTAAGCTAGAGAATAAGCAAATAAAATGCAAGGGAAAAGACGTGCGGACGAGATGGCGCTTGTTTACAATTTCTCTTCCGGGAAAGACAAGTCTGCGCATGCGCAAGCTATGGTGCGGGCATCGCGGCGTGATCGGATCATTCCAGTTAGTGTCCATGTAAACAGAGGTTTGGGATTTCTGATCAACCAACATTTGAATCGGATTGGGGAAATTTGGCGCATGTAAACGTAGCTACTGCTGGCTGGGCCCTCGGCCCAATGATGGTCCACTCACACAACAATGACACAAGTTTGCACACACTGTAAAACTAAGACAATAAGACATGTCCTTTGTTTTTATGTCTAGCTGTTTTATCTTATCTTTATCTGCATTTTCTTTTCTTTTTTTACCTCATCTGTTTTTTATCTTATCTGTTTGTGTAAAGCTAACTATGTGTCTGTTGCTGCTGCCTCTTGGCCAGATCGTCGTTGTAAATGAGAATGAGTTCTCAATCGACTCATCTGGTTAAATAAAGGTTAAATAAAAAATAAAATGCTAAATGTCCAAAAAAGAAATCACAAGTTTTCAAATTTCCATGAAAATGTTTGTATTTAACAAATAATAAATACAATACAAGCAAGTTAAATGCATTGAACTCAACACATAAGAACACTAACCTTACTCACTTTAACAAAATGTAGATTAAAAGAAGAAGAAACAATCTTTTTATACGCCTCTCAAGATAAAAATCACAAGGCGCTTCACAAAAACAAGTAAAATAAAAATTTTAAAATGATTAAAAACATCAAAAAAGGGAAAAGTAAAAATTGTGATTAAAAAAGGATGTGGAAAAAATGCAAAAGGAAAATGAATAAGAAAAGGGTAATCAGTGGATCATGGGAAAGGCAGAAATGGTAGACAGAGTAGAATGAGAAGGTAGCAAAGAAGAATCAACCAAAGGTCACTCAAAAGCCACCTGAACAGGTGAGTTTTTAAAGGAGACCACTGAGTCCACTGACCTCAGGCTCAGGGGGAGAGAGTTCCAGAGTCTGGGGGCCACAGCAGCAAATGATCTGTCAAAAAATAAAAATAACGCATATGTGCTACTCAAACTCACATAAAGAGTGAGGCACTTTCTTTAGCAAGGAGCCTTCTCATTCTCCCTCCCTGCTGCAAGCTGGAGTCACTGTCTCATTATTCCCTCCACCTCTGCTTCAGCCACACCAGCAACCGGATTTCTGCACCTATGGACATAGGAAATGGATATGCAACTTCATGAAACATTTATGTGGTATTTACCAGTATAGCATACAGTTTAATATTAAAGGTGTAGATGACTGAAAACCCATTTTTTTAATGATTATTTCTGATTATAATGGATCACTCTGAGTTTTTCATGCAGGCTGAACATGAAAAAGTCTCCTACACCTATCTCCTGCATTAGCTTCTGATAGAAAAAAGAAGGTTAAATGCTAGGATTAGAAAAGCCTGACAGATCTACGTCACACTAGCCCTTTTTATAAGACACACCATGCTGGAAAATTAAATCAATACTGCCACCATGGTGTGTCTTATGAACACGCTGTGGCGGCATGGTGCTGCGGGAATTTTGCAGCATTTGTGCCGCCACACTTGGTAGTAATATTGCCACAACACTGGACTTGTGAATGCACCATGGTGCAACAGAGGGTAGTGTCATGATCACGAGAAATTAATGCTGAGCTCTGGCCGGCAACTATATTGAAAATGAAAGAAAACACAGGCATAAGTTTAGCTTTTGTAAACAGAATCAGCTGAGATGGTAACCTGGAGCGATGCAGCGCTCCAGGAGCTTCTCTTCGTTAGAGCTGGAGCTCAGATCACCAAACGGTTTACAGGGACTGTGGAGGACAGACACCTTTCATCGCAATAAAAAGCATGTCCAAGCTAAACAGAAGTTTATGGCAGCGCAGAGACTGCCCCCATACCCCCTTTATGCCACCATCGTGTAATCTTTTGTAAAAAGGACACAATTGTGCCACATTACTGCCACAGTCTGACCACTTATAAACGACCTTATGCTCCCAGATGCCGCCTCAGCGTTCTGGCAAATTGGTGTCATTGTTTTATTTAAGAGGCCACTGTCACTTAACATTCCATCTTGACTCACGGCGGGGAAGGCTGTTGTTGGTTTAGCGTCCAGGAAGCAAATATTGAAAAAGAAGGATGTCCAAGGAAGGTCCTGCCTTTCTCACCTCTGATTGGCTATTTAATTTAGCAGCAAACCAATTTCACTTGCTAAGTGCAGACTGTCCTCCTGCTGCCAACCGAACAGCTGTTTTGGGGAGTTTTGTAAAGACAATGTGAACTTAACAATGAGTAATACATTCACCAGCCATTTCATTCATTGGCTCCCCACTTCTGGTGGTCAGCTCAGTGTAAGTTGGTGTGGGGTTTGGAATTGACCCTTTTTACAGCCCTCTAGGAGTGTGTCTATCCATGTTGTGTTCACCAGTCCCGTACCTTCAGGAAGTCTCTTGCCTGCAGACAGACAGAAATTAAAAATAAACAAACAGAGCTTGTAACAACACAATAGTAACTTTTGTTGTGACAATGTTTAATGTCAGTGTTTAAATTTTATATACTAGATAACATAAGAAATAGTTAGTGGTAATGTGTTGTGTTAGTGTATTTATAACTGAAAGAATTATTTTCTATCTGAACATAACTGGTCTGTGGATGAATGCTAAGAATCCATTTACCCAGTCAAAACATGTGAAATCTTCCCTTCTATCAGTAACTACTTTGAATGAATTCAGGTAATGTGATTTTCACACATATATCATAGCAGAACAGATAAAAACCTGAGTGTACCTACCATTAGCACAAATACATGTAATGTGATTTTTGTTATCATAGCAGATAACAACACCCAAAATATCTGTTATTAAATCCTACTTACCACAAAGTCGAGTGATGTATGCGCAGTGCAGCTAACTGTCCACTTGTTCGTCCTCATCGGTCCTCTTACAGTGACCCGATAGTTGCCGATGCTTGTTCAGTTTTTGCCGGGTCGGATTCCACTCGCTGCACGGTTGTGTGCCGACAGCATGACGTTTATGCCTGGAACGCAAAACCATGATGCGATCCGAGGATTCTGCTGCTGAACAGCTGTTGCTGGTAACTGAGCGTGACTTCACAGGAAATCAGGAGTTACAGACAGGATTTTATTTTTTATTATTTTTCTGTATTTGTTGTTTTTTCACCCAGACCCTGGTAAAAAGTAAATTAAAACAGAATAAGTCAGCATAGGTTCTTTGTTTGCCTCCGATCTAGTTGCCATAGCAACAATAAATGTTGTGCTGCGAGCTCAATCTGTACATAAAAAAGATTGTGGCCACGTTTTAATTGTCTTTAAATTAATCAATAATTTGTAAAATAACCCCACATTGTCTCTGATTGCAGTAAAAATTATTTGTTCGTTTACTTTGAGAACATAAACGGTAAACAATCAATAAAAGCCCATCTGCGCATAATCCAAAATAGCCAACACTGAGCCAAAATCAAGCCAACTGTGTTTTTTTATAAAACAGGCAGATGCTTGTACCCCTACTGTCGGGCCACACACCGTATTACCTGTGTCAGCCGCATTGTGTCCACCGTCGGCAATAATGTATGGAACCACAATCGGGCCAATAAAGAAATTAAGTATCAGTTCAACTACTGCACACCTGAATTGGGCCAATAAAGAAAACAAGTGGGTCAGCCGACCCAGACCTCAGCCAACAGTGCCAGAACTCAGCCAGCATTGGCCCAATTGTGCTTGCTATGTGGGTAGCTTATCCAGCAGATGACATCACGACTCAAGGAAGAAACTCAAGGATTCTGCGAAGACCTT
The DNA here is from genome assembly GCA_006937985.1 of Aphyosemion australe. Classification (NCBI taxonomy): domain Eukaryota; kingdom Metazoa; phylum Chordata; class Actinopteri; order Cyprinodontiformes; family Nothobranchiidae; genus Aphyosemion; species Aphyosemion australe. Next base: position 3,177,078 of record SSNS01000035.1, read on the forward strand.
TCCCATCTCTTCATCGACCTAGAAAAGCAAAGCTTAATAATAGAAGGAACCATCCTCTTCTTTTTGACAAAAGATCAACTATTTTTGTGAACTGCCTCTAAGCCAAACCAAATTCACCAGACGACGTAGTCACCTGGGAGATACCCTGACCAGACGGTTCGTGTTTCGGGGCCAAAGCTATTGTCCCGATACCCCAAGAGGTCAACGACCGACAGCCTGTCCAAACCGACCTCTCTGTGACCCCTGGATCAAACGGGACCTCTCACACAAGGTGAAGTAGACTTACTGCTCGCTGGTGTCAAATGGTCTTTATTAATTTCATAACTTATTAAACCATTCCAAATTGATTTAATTTGAATTAACCCAGACATCATAGGATCCAAGACACTTAATGCTGATAATGCAATCTCACATCTAGCTTGCATTTCATCACCTCATTAATTGTCTCAGTATCTTGTTTAACCATCATTCATAGTAATTTGTCCTTTGTCATCATTGATTGAGAAAAATAGTATTAAATTTATTTTTATAACTATTTTCTTGACTCTGTCTGAATTATTCTGAAGTGTGCGGATTACTTATGGTAAAAAGAATGTAGAGTAATGTTAAAGGAACTAGGGGCAGGATCTTTAAAAAATCTGTAAAAAATTAAACATGTATGTTCATTTTTTCAAAGCTAATGGGTGATGAAGCGTTATAAACCAAAAAGAATGAGGCCACCCATGTATCGTTCCATTTTCTTGAACAGGCTGTTTGCTGCAAAATGCGCTGCAGTTCGGTCACGAATTTCCCGCGCTGCCCTACGGATATGGCGTCAATTGACACTGCTTGCGAGTTCACGACAGCTTCAAAACAGAAAGAAAATGTGTTCGACACTGCAGATCGGTAGGTGGCGCTATTGCACCGTAAGTTGCTTGCCAACCGCCAATCTCCAAAAGAAGAACTGTGGGAATGGATTCTACTGCAACCAGCAAACGACCAAGCGTGGCACAAAGGAAGTTTATTCAGCGGCATCTCGTGAGTCAAAAACCAAATATGGTAAAAGACAAGCAGGGACCCGAATCTATATCGGATACGTGATTGACGAATGGAGGCTGCTTCAACTATATCTGGGACTCAAAAAGGATGCTGCCAGGGCTCATTTCCTAGTGAGCAGGTAAGAAACATTATAGGTTGAATGAATGAATGAATGAATGAATGAATGAATGAATGAATAGTTTATTGAACAAGTGAACTAAAAAAAGAACAAATAAATAGCACAAACATAAAAAGTATATATATATATATACATATATATACACACATACATACCTAAAACAAAACTAATCAGAGAAACAAAAGAACGGAAATAACAATGGCTATTTAATACTTGTTCAAGGGGAGTGGGATGAAGCTCTCGCTTGTAAAGTTCCCCTCCCTTACCTAATTAAACCTATAAATGATTCGAAATGTTTTCTTTATATTATATAACTTTACATACATACTGTCGCATAGACATGCTCACATGGGACAGTAGTCCCCTGGGTCTGCCAATGATCTAAAAGACAGTTTGTACAATTCAGTCTCTTCCTTCATATAATTTACAAACATCTTTTTTTTATAACATGATTTAAACTTAGTCAGTGTTTGACATTGCTTGAGGTCTTTACCTAATTTATTCCACAGTTTCACACCACAAACAGAAATACAAAATGTTTTCAATGTTGTTCTCGCATATGAATGCTGGAAGGTTAGCTTGTCTCTGTAATTATATAGGTTGTCCTTTTTAATAAATAGTTTTAATAACTTATCAGGCAATAAATTATTGTGTACTTTGTACATGAATACTGCTGTTTTTAGGTCTATTACATCACTAAATTTTAATATTTGAGAATGAATAAACAATGGGTTTGTATGTTCTCTATACCCTGTATTATGTATGATCCTCACAGCCCTTTTTTGCAATGTCGACAGAGGTAAGAGTGAACTTTTGTATGTGTTGCCCCAAATCTCTACACAGTAAGTCAAATAAGGATAAATTAATGAGCAGTATAGGACATAAAGTGATTGACCATCCAAGAATGGCCTGGCTTTATTCAAAATAGAGATGCTTCTTGATACCTTAGAATGTATATATTTAATGTGTGGTTTCCAGCTTAGTTTGTTGTCTATTATTACACCGAGGAACTTATTTTCAGTTACTTGCTCAATTTTGTGTCCATCTATACTTAGCTGTAATTGGGTATTAAAGTTCCCATAACCAAATAATATGCATTTTGTTTTTGCTGTATTTAATGAGAGCTTATTTTCATCAAACCACGCTTTGATCAAGCACAGTTCAGATTGGACTGTGGCTTCTAGTTCACTGATATTGTCTGCAGAACAGAAAATGTTTGTGTCATCAGCAAACAGAACAAAACTGGCTGTGTTTGATATTTTACTCAGATCATTAATATATAACAAGAACAATATAGGGCCCAACACTGACCCCTGAGGAACTCCACAAGTGATGTCCAACCATGAGGAAGAATATTCACCTAACTGTACAAATTGGCGTCTTTGCTGTAAATAGCTTGTCAGCCAGTGCAACACAACACCCCTGATCCCATAACGCTGTAATTTGCAGAGTAATATGCTGTGATTTACTGTATCAAAAGCTTTTTTTAAATCCACAAAAATCCCCAAGACATACTTCTTTTGATCGATTGATTTTGCAATTTCCTCCACTGAATGTACTAGTGCTAAAGCTGTGGAACTATCAGACCTAAACCCGTACTGACTATCAGATATTATTTTATGTTTATCTAAAAAGTCCACAAGTCGCTTTTTAAAGAGTTTTTCTAGAATTTTTGAAAATTGAGGTAATAAGGAAATAGGTCTGTAATTCGTAAAGTTATGTTTGTTCCCAGTTTTATATATTGGTACAACTTTAGCTATTTTCATAAGTTTTGGAAATGTACCAGTTTGGAATGACAAGTTGAAGACATATGTCAGAGGTTTCAAAATACCATTTATCACGTTTTTCACTGTTATGATTTCGATGCCTTGAAAATCTGTAGATGTTTTATATTTACTTGTTTTTACTATTTGCAATATTTCATTTTCCTCTACAGGTGAGAGAAACATGGATTTCGGATTAGTAGTGATAGTATTTAGAAAAGAATTATGCAACGGCGATAAAACAGGGATGCTTTCGGCTAAGTTTGGCCCAATATTTACAAAAAATTTGTTGAAACTGTCAGCAGCATTTTCAAAGTTCTCCTGTATGACATTATTCTCTTCAAAATAAGAGGGATAATTACTCTTCCCCTGATTTGGTCTGATTATATTGTTTAATATTTTCCATACTTCTTTAATGTTATGTTTGTTAATATTTAATTGTTTGTGATAATACTCCTTTTTACATCTTCGTATTATAGTGGTGAGTTTGTTTTTGTATTTTTTGTATTTAGTTTCTGCTTCTACAGTTTTCTGTTTTATAAAAGTCTTATACAAAGTATTTTTCTTTTTACAGGCGTTTTTTAACCCATTTGTCATCCATGGTTGATTACTCCTTTTAGATTTTCTACTAACCTCTACTATAGGGCAGTTTTTATCATATAGTGACATAAAAACATTTACATTTAGGTTGTGTTTAGAGATGATGACAATGATCTGACCTCACCGATGACTCAGAGAGAGCTAGCGTGCAGTAGCATTAGCTGTGATCATGCTACAGTAGTAGCATTAGCTGTGATCAGGGCTGCAGCGTGGATTGCTTCGCCGCATTATTGTCCGTGAGAGCGGCGGGGAGTTGCCTTTTCAGCGTGAGATATTGGAGGTGTGGCGTGAGAGCGTGTGAAGAGGGTCAGGTAATGGTATTTTTGTGTTTGTGTAACATAGCCGTCTGTGCACGCTCCCGTGCTGGGCTGCAGTTACTCGCAGAGCCGGGCGCGTCGCTCGTGAGCATCGTTTCTTTTTTCCTGCCTCTAGTTCCTTTAAATTAACATTTAAAGATCATTAAGATTAATAGTTCGTATTTATATGGAATATTACATCTTGGTGATCCCTCTTTAAATATGTGGCACTAGCCCACGCTACAGTAGGGATTTTCTATCAGACTGCCATGTTAGATTTTCCTGGCATTTTCTGACTCTTGCGCCCACGGAACATTAGCGGAGAAGAGCAATAATAATTTAAAATTCAAACAAAAACAATAGGGTTCCCCGCCCATCAGGCTTGGAACCCTAATTATAACCTCTGTAGCTTGTTTGATCTCTTCTAATTCGGCAGCCAGTATGTGGGCAGCAGTGGGCAGAGAAATACCTGAAGACTAATTTTCAAACAGTCCTCTTCACTGATGAGTACCGTGCGACTCTGGATGGTCCAGATGAATGGAGTAGTGCATGGTTGGCGGACGTCCACCACGTTCCAACACGGTTGCAACCTCAGCAAGGAGGTGGTGAAGTCGAGGTTTGGGCCGGAATCATGGGAAGAAAGCTGGTCGGCCCCTTTAGGGTCCCTGAAGGTGTGGAGTCCCACGGACATCAAGGTATATGTTGAGTTTCTGACTGACCACTTTCTTCCCTGGTACAGAAGGAAGAACTATGCCTTCTGTAATAAAATCATCTTCATGCATGACAATGCACAATCTCACGCTGCAAGGAGTACCTCTGCATCAACGGCTGCTATGGGGTACGGCTGGGCGTTATGGCCTAAAAATAAAATCTCCAATTTTATTTTGTTTTATTTGATTTACGATTTTTTTCCAATCCCCCCCCCCCCCTAATTATTAAGAAAAGCAACTGCGGTTTTGTTTGTCTCTGAGAGACTGGCATTCTTCATATTTGGCTGGATGCCTCTCTTTGAGGTGTTGGAATAGGTTTGTGGTGCTGCTGTCTTTGACTGTGATGGGCTTTAGGCAAATGTTGCAGTGTGCGGTCTCTTGCTCCACGTCTGTCACAGCAACCCCATACCAGACCAACAACGGATGATTTTATTCCTTTCTTAAGCCTCTTTTATAAAACAATGCCGCATATTTTCCGCAACGTCGATCAGCTGATTCTCTTTACAAAAGTGAAACTTACGGTATGCCCATGTTCACTTTAATTTTCATTTCCAGCCGGAGCTCGGCAGTAACTCCCCACATGATCATGGCACCACCCTCTGTTGAGCCAAGGTGTAATGTGCATTCACAAGTCCGGAGTTTCCCCAATATTACTAAAAAGCGTGGCGGCATGAAAGCCACATTAGGACCACACTTCCCACACTCACTAGTAGCCATGTTGTCACTTGCTGTTTCATGTGTGCTACGACGTTGTCGCTTGCCATACTGCTATGTGAAACTAACGCTACGGAAGCTCCGGGGAGCCAAAAAGGCGCCATCCATCCATCCATCCATCCATCCATCCATCCATCCATTTTCTCCCGCTTATCCGGAGTCGGGTCGCGGGGGCAGCAGCTTAAGGAGGGAAGCCCAGACCTCCCTCTCCCCAGCCACTTGGGCCAGCTCCTCCGGGGGAATCCCAAGGCATTCCCAGGCCAGCCGAGAGACATAATCTCTCCAGCGTGTCCTGGGTCTTCCTTTGGGTCTCCTCCCGGTTGGACGTGCCCGGAAAACCTCAGAAGGGAGGCGTCCAGGAGGCATCCTAATCAGATGCCCGAGCCACCTCAACTGGCTCCTCTCGATGTGGAGGAGCAGCGGGTCTACTCCGAGCCCCTCCCGGATGGCCGAGCTTCTCACCCTATCTCTAAGGGAGAGCCCAGCCACCCTGTGAAGAAAACTCATTTCGGCCGCTTGTATCTGCGATCTCGTTCTTTCGGTCACTACCCAAAGCTCGTGACCATAGGTGAGGGTAGGAACGTAGATCGACCGGTAAATTGAGAGCTTCGCCTTTCGACTCAGCTCTCTCTTCACCACGACAGACCGGTACAACGCCCGCATCACTGCAGACGCAGCACCAATCCGCCTATCGATCTCACGCTCCACCCTTCCCTCACTCGTGAACAAGACCCCGTGATACTTAAACTCCTCCACTTGGGGCAGGACCTCGTCCCTGACCTGGAGAAGGCATTCTACCCTTTTCCGACTCAAGACCATGGTCTCGGATTTAGAGGAGCTGATTCTCATCCCAGCTGCTTCACACCCGGCTGCGAACTGCTCCAGCGAAAGCCGGAGATCACGTTCTGACGAAGCCAACAGGACCACATCATCTGCAAAAAGCAGAGACCTGATCCTTAGGCCACCAAAACAGATCCCCTCACCACCTTGGCTGCACCTAGAAATCCTGTCCATAAAAGTTATGAACAGAATCGTTGACAAAGGGCAGCCTTGGCGGAGTCCAACTCTCACCGGAAACGAGCCCGACTTACTGCCGGCAATGCGGACCAAGCTCTGACACTGGTCGTACAGGGACCTAACAGCCCGTACCAAAAAGGCGCCATTACATAAAAAATCTAATTACTTATTTTTTAAATCGCCCGCAACAAAAAACTCGATTTAATTCATTAAATCGATTTTTCGCCCAGGCCTACTAGGAGAGAAAGTCATGGTGTGGCCTCCATCCTCCCCGGACCTCAATCCAATTGAGAACCTTTGGAGCATTCCCAAGCAAAAGATCTATGAGGCTGGGAGGCAGTTTACATCCAAACAGCAGCTCTGGGAGGCTGTTCTGACAAATTGCAAACAAATTCAAGCAGAAACTGATCGGTAACTGCTCGTAATCGGCCGATATTGGTGAAAAAACACGTGATCGGCAACTCCTTTCAGAGCCGATCATACCAGCTGATCACCTGTCACTCATATTTTGCGGCCAACAGAGAAACTGTGTGTAGCTGCATCACGCCTCCCTCGCCCGCATGCGCACAGCGGCAAATATGTAAAACTAACTTTTACTCCGTCTGTGAGAGTGATGTAAACAAGCGGGGAAGCTCTTTAAAATGTGTCAACACAGCAAATTTAATAGGAATTTGAAAGAGCAAACTCTGGGGGAGTGAGGTGAGATTTCCTGTCTCCCTGTAGAAATTAAAAGACACTCGGAGTCGGAGCGGCAGCAGTCAGACACAGCTGCACTAACCACTGGTCTGTATGAGCGTGACCATCCGAAAAATGGGCAACTAACCTGAAAAGTAATTAAAGTCATCATGTTAGACGAGCAACCTTTCTCTGTGGTGGACGACGCTGAGTTCCGCTCGCTAGCATCCGCTACGGGAAATAAATAAATAAAGCTATTAACGTAACGACTCTGACTCTCTCAGGCCACTCGTTTAGGGGCAGCTGAGCTGCCCTTCAAAATAAAACTAACACATAACATTACTCTTGTATCATTACGGCAACTGTTATGATGATGGTGATGGTGATGATGATGATAATAATAATAATAATATAATTTTAAAAAATCTCACAACACACAAATTTGAATTTTTTTTTTGCTTTCTTGCACTATTTAACATAACTGCAAACTTGTCGCTTTTTGGCAAAAATCGCCGTTTTTGAAGCCAAATATAGCATTCACGTGAATCGTATAGATCCGAAGAGTTTTTGTTTTGGGGGGGGGGTCTTTGTTTTAGCGTGTCAGTCATGTGTCGTCATTTGTCCAATCACAGTCGCGGAAAAAAACGCTTTGGCAGCGCCTCTCTCGCACGGCGCTCACACGTACTAATAATACAATGGCAATGGTGCGTACATGAGAAAACAATATTGAGGAATTTATGGATTTGATGCTGTGATCGGTAATATCGGGATCCGCCCTCAAAATCCTGATCGGTGCATCTCTAGCGGAAACTGTCCAAAAACTCACAAGTTCAATGGATGCAAGAATTGTGAAGCTGCTAGCAAATAAGGGGGCCTATGTCAAAATGTAATGTGACCTGTTAAAACGTTTAAAAAGTTCAAATGTTGTAAAAGTGTGATTCAAATAGCTTTTGATTTCAGTAAATAACACAACAAACGACAAGTTTCAGTTCTTTACAACTTCTAAAGTGTTTTAAAGCTTACTGTGCCTAATAATGTGGAACAGTTCATTGTAGGAAAACTACTGTTATCATTAGGGGATTGGTTCAATAACATTTGAATTGCACTCTTCACAGTTGATAACGTGATAATTATATTGACTGTTGTTTACATCAATTATTAGATTAATGAGACGTAGATCTGGTGCTTAATTTGAACCGAATCTTACCGGAACAAGATCCGGGAATTGTCTTATTTTGAAGGGATGCCTACTAAGATCCGTTAACTCGCGCTGCTACCTCGTGATTACAATGGGTAAACAAGGACGCTGTGCTGGTCAGGGACTTATGGGTGAGTGGTTCATTTGTCCAATCTCATACCTGCAAACTTGTTGTTTTTTAAGCTCTGGCGTTCAGGTTTCAGCAGTCTTCATGAGAATCAATCAGGGAAGGAGGGGATTCATCTTGTTCACAATCGATCTTTGTATTAGCGTGTCAGTCACGTGTCGTCATTTGACCAATCACAGTCGCGGAAACAGTCGCGTTGGCAGTCATTAATGTCCACTGTTGTTTCAACATCTTCGCAGCGGCTTTGAACTTGTCAAATCAAACAAAATCACCACTAAATAACAGTTTCCTGTCAAGGACTTTAGCAGATTTACCTGCTTTTGTCATGTCCTGTGTCCAGTCTATGTCCTCCCTGGCCCTTTCATATCACAGCTCCCTTGTCTCCTGAATTATCATTCAGGGTTTTTTTTTTAATTTTAATTCTCTTTTCATCAGTTCTGCCATGTCCATTCCCCAGCCCATTAGTGTTTTATTTCTCTTTAGTCTTCCTTTCCCCTTGGTTGAGTAGTTTAGTATTGTCAGACTCCCTGAAAGTTTAGTATCCTTTGGTATCAGTGACCTTTGTCCTTGTGTCCCCTTAGTCATCCTGTTCCTCTTATGTTTAGTGTTTTAGTCTTCAGTCAGTTTTGTGTTATTCATTCTCATAGTTTCCTTCCTGTGTTCCCCTCTGTTGGTTGCTTCTTGTATTTTGTTTATTAGTTCAGTGAATTAATTTATTATCATTAGCCTGTATTCTGTTTATTCATTCTAGTATGTTAGCATTTAGTTTTAGTGTTTTAGGTTTCTCTTTTTATCTGGTTCAGTTCAGTCCTCTTGTGTTTTGCATTGCCTCCCATCCTCAGTTAACTAGTCACACCTGTCCATCAATCAGTACTCATCTCACCTGTTTCCTCATCACTACCTCAGTCTATTTAAACCCAGTCATGGTCATAGCTCCTGGTCAGTTCCTTGTGTTTGCTTGCCTCTCTGTTGCTCCTGCAGTTTTTTGTTCCTGCTCCAGATCACGACTTTAAATAAACACTTTTCCTTTTTCAACCATACCTGGCTGCCTCCTGGATTACCTGCATTTTGGGTCCTATAACAACCTCCACCACATGACACCTTTCAGCCTTTATAGATTTGTCCCCGAGGCTCGTGCTGTTTATTTTTTTTTAAGTCGGGTTCGGAGTGCAACATAACCACTGCCAGTATTTAACTCCGTTACAACCTAATATTTACAACATACATACTTTTTTCTGGTGAGAAATGGCCACCAGCATGCTACAGCCTGACTCATTACTTGATCTGGGCAGCGGAAGATTTAAGGAAGCTGGAGTACAAACACGTGATGAGATCATTTCATAATGTTGTAACATTTCTGCAGCACTAAAGCAGATTTGTAACATTTTGACCTTAGCAGTGGTTTATTAAAGTATTCAAGCAAACAGCTGAGATAAAGCTGCATCTCCCTGCAGCTCCAGCTCTTCCTAAATGTTTAATCAGAACCAACAGAGCAGCATGAACACAGCAATAACCTCTAAAGGATGATTACAGTATTCTGGAATATTTTCAGTTGTTTTCATGTTTGGTGTTTGTAATTCTTAATGATATGATGATCCCTGATCATTTTTGTCAGGCATATACTGTATTTTCTTTTTTCTGAGCAGAGGGACTGTCTGAACCTCATGGTAGAAAATGGTTTGCATTTAAGAATTCCAACAGATAATTGTAGCAATAAAAAGTATGTAAATGTCAGAGGTCCCTACAAACCCACTGATGCAACTCTGCAGCATGCAAGGACCTTGTTCTAAGGTTGGTTAGTTGTCACGTTTTTCACACCATCTGAGTTTGCACTATGCAATCTAATCCTGTACATGTTGAACTTTATTGTGAATCTCAACAACCACAGGGGGAGGGTGGAGGGGGCCTGTATGAAGCAGGGCAACAGTAAAGATGCAAAAATGACGACGTTAAGAGAATTGAAACTTTGCGAATGTGGGCACAATTATGTCAAAAACTCCATTCATCATGAGCTGCAGCCATTCCGACAACTGCCTCACCCCTTGTCCCCCGCACGCGTGATCCAGCATCAGTTTTGCCCTCAGTGACCTTTGGTCTGACATCGCTACTTGCGTTCCGGTAACGTTTGATTACAGTTTAAGCACTGCATATATCATTTGCATAATAATTTGGAACAGGGTGTAAACCTTACCGATGGACTAATGGGTGAAATGCTGATGTCAGTCAGAGGGACTTGTGCTTGCATCCACAGAAGGAGGTCAATATCGCTGGTCCATCAGATCTCACTGGTTTCAACTCCAAATGGAAGGACATGGTGTCCAGAGGTGTGCAGCACTGTGGGACGCCAGATGTGTCTCTGTGGAATGTGGGCGGAGCCTGTCAGCCCTCACACAAACAACATCCCATCATAATGGAGTCAGCTGCATCTATCATAGATCCCACAGCTAGGGGGCGAGGGGGGTTTCGGTACTGGTTCTACTGGTGAGAGTTGTAGAATGCAGAATCATTCCCTGTGATAACCGAGGAGGAAGCTGAGCCTGGAAAACCTGCTGTCTGTACATGTTCAAATACCAGAGCAGGTCCAGAACCAGGAAATACAACAGCACACTCAGAACCCAGATACTCTACTGGTTACACGGCCGAACCGGACAGCAGGTTCGGTTCCAATAAACCCGTAAAATATGAGTAGTTATGATGGGTTCGATTACAGTCTATCTCAGCCCCGAGGTCCGCATCAGAACCGATTCAAACCTCTTCATACCAACAGACTTTCTGTGTTAACTTTTTTACCGGTACCGGGCTCCGCTGTCCCGGTTCTGTCAATGAAAACGAACCTGCCAACTTCACTCGTACCACGTGCACAGCGGCATAACCGAACCCGGACCCACACCGGTAATGTGTCACTCACCGGGTTCGGGTCACAACCAGCACACAAACAGGAAACGACCAGCTACTTACAGAAGCACGGCAAGAGAACAAACGGTTCCGGTTCTGGAGCTGGTCCCGGAGCTGGTGTTCACTGTGGGAGCATGCTGCTCTACTTCAGCGTGGTGCCACTTCCTCTGCTGGTCCGGCTGAGCGGAACCGCGGTGCGGCGCATGCACGGGAACAGGGCAAGCACCAGGTTATTGGCTGCTGGAGGCGCCAAGGTGAGAGGCTCGACACCCCCCCACACCACCACCACACACACACACACACACACACAGATACGTAAATACACACATTCTACTTTTGCAACAAGCTTGAAGCCAAACTTTGCTGAGATCCAGCTCAGTGTGTACACCATTAGGACCAGGTTGGACCCCCGTTTTCCCTTCAGAACTGCCTTAATCCTTCGTGGCATAGATTCAACAAGGTACTGTAAACATTCCTCAGAGATGTTGGTCCATATTGACATGATAGCGTCACACAGCTGCAGATTTGTCGGCTGCACATGATGAATCTCCCGTTCCACCACATCCCAAAGGTGCTCTACTGGACTGAGATCTGGTGACTGTGGAGGCCATTTGACTACAGTGAACTCATTGTCATGTTCAAGAAACCAGTCTGAGATGATTCCAGCTTTATGACATGGAGCATTATCCTGCTGGAAGTAGCATCAGAAGATGGGTCCATGTGGTCATAAAGGGATGGACATGGTCAGCAACAATACACAGGCAGGCTGTGGCGTTGCAACCATGATCAATTAGTACTAAGGGGCCCAAAGTGAGCCAACGCGTGTTGTGTGTTCAGAGATGCTCTTCTGCAGATCTTGGTTGTAACGAGTGGTTATTTGAGTTACTGTTGCCTTTCTATCAGCTCCAACCAGTCTGGCCATTCTCCTCTGACCTCTGGCATCAACAAGGCATTTTCACCCACAGAACTGCCGCTCACTGGATGTTTTACCTTTTTGGGACCATTCTCTGTAAACCCTAGAGATGGTTGTGCGTGACAATCCCAGAAGATCAGCAGTTTCTGAAATTCTCAGACCAGCCCGTCTGGCACCAACAACCATGCCACGTTCAAAGTCACTTAAATCACCTTTCTTCCCCGTTCTGAAGCTCGGTTTGATCTGCAGCGGATCATCTTGACCATGTCAACATGCCTAAATGCATTGAGTTGCCACCATGTCATTGGCTGAGCAGTTGGATAGGTGTACCCAATAAAGTGGCTGGTGAGTGTGTGTGTGTATATATCTTTATATAGATATATATCTATATATATGTAGATATATATACACGTGTGTGTGTGTGTGTGTGTGTGTGTGTGTATATATATATATATATATATATATAAACCGTAAATCCTCTAATATTGGCCTGTATTCCATTACCGGCCAGGTCTCCTATATTAGCCGGTCTCGCTGTCAGCGGGGGTAAATACAGGCCGGTCTCTAATAGTGGCCGGGGCTACTATTAGAAACAACGAAAGTAGTGCGCCACAAAAGACAGTTTGATACTGTTTTCATGTGTCCTCACCACAAATAGCTTTTAGAGTGCTAATGTTTTTAGCAGTTAGCTCAGTGTTGTAGCGTGGCATTAATACCTTAATAAAATCAAACAAATGTACCAGAAATTTGGATTTAAAAAGGCTTAAAACGGTAGATCCTAGCATGTACTCACCGTTAGCATTAGCTATCATTACGAGTTAATTACGTAACTAAAATAGCACATCTCACGAGCATAAACAAGACAACGGTCATTTAAAGCTTCTCCGGATCTCTAAACTGTTAACCAACCTGAAATAAAATAGTTGTAGGCTTTCAGACTCATAAAAGGCTTTTGGTTTGCAGTGTAATATGAGATTTGCCACACGAGATAGTTTGTTGTGTCTATTGCTTCAGCGTTGGGTAAATCCTCCAGCATGTATTAAAAGTCCAAGTTTTAAAATTAAATGAGCCCTAACCTAAAGGAAGATATCGTGTCTGTGCCAGCTCGTTTAGAACACTCACTTTCATCCATCACGCTGTGTTTTAGAGTAGAGCAAAACACTTCCTGTCCACTGTTTGAGTTCAGCGTGGCGGCAGGGTCACGTGAGTGAAGCCCAGCAATCATCACATCGCATGTGAGACTTCAGTCACCGCTCAAATAGACACAAAATCTTGTTTTTATGAACCAGGATGCGCTTGAGTAAATAAAGGCCCGGGCCTGTATTAGATTATTTACATTATATCTATTCTCTCTCTCTGCTTATCCGGTGTCGGGTCGCGGGGGCAGCAGCCTTAGGAGGGAGGCCCAGACCTCCCTCTCCCCAGCCACTTGGACCAGCTCTTCCGGGGAATCCAAAGGTGTTCCCTGACCAAATGAGAGACATAGTCCCTCCAGCGAGTCCTGGGTCTTCCTTTGGGTCTCCTCCCGGTTGGAGGTGCCTGGAAAACCTCACCAGGAAGGCGTCCAGGAGGCATCCTAACTAGATGCTCGAGCCACCTCAACTGGCTCCTCTCGATGTGGAGGAGCAGCAGATCTACTCCGAGCCCCTCCCGGATGACCGAGCCTCTCACCCTATCTCTAAGGGAGAGTCCAGACACCCTGCGGAGAAAACTCATTTCGGCCGCTTGTATCCGCGTTCTCGTTCTTTCGGTGGGTAGTCTGAGCTGTAGTTTGGCGTATAAGCACAAACCACAGTCAGAACCCATCCCCCCACATGATGGCGGAGGGAGGCTACCCTCTCGTTCACCGGAGTAAACCCCAACGTACAGGCACCAAGATGGGGGTATTTCCACCCCTGCTCGGCGCCTCTCAGTGGGAGCAACTCCAGAGTGGTAGAATGTCCAACCCCTCTCGAGGAAACTGGTTCCAGAACCAGAGCCATGCGTTGAGGTGAGTCCAACTATATCTAGTCGGAACCTCTCAACCTCACACACCAACTCCGGTTATTTCCCCACCAGAGAGGTGACAATCCACGTGCCAGCTTCTGTATCCGAGGATCAGACCGCCAAGGTCGCTGCCATCGGCTACCACCCTTTACACACTGCACCCGACCCCTTTGGCCCCTCCCACGGGTGGTGAGCCCATGTCAAGGGGGACCCACATCTCCTCTTCGGGCTGTGCCCAGCAGGCCTCAATGGGTGAAAGCCTGGCCACCAGGCCCTTGCCAGCGTGCCCCACCTCCAGGCCTGGCTCCAGAGGGGAGCCCCGGTGACCCGCGTCCGGGCGAGGGAACAAGATTTCCATTTGATGAATTCATCATAAGGGGTCTTTGGGCTATATTTTGTCTGATCCCTCACCTAGGCAGGCCCGGCGCCATGGGCGGGCCTGGGCGGGCCCGCCCCTGCCCATTCGCAGGTCGTGCCCGCCCAGGACAGATTACAACACCTCATGCAAATGTATTGGCTCAAGACGACCAACAGAGGGCGCTCTAGGTTACTAATCGGGAGGTTTAGATGCAGTAAAAGAAGATGCTACAGTAGCTTGCTAAAATGAACATTAGAGCTTGGTTTAGCAAACAGTAAAACAATGCTAGTACAAGCCGGGATAATGCATCATCAAAAAGGCAAGTACAGCCAGAAGTTGCTGCTACAAGCGCTTTTGTTCCTCCTCTCTCCGTGTCTCCAGCACAGTCGCAGTGCACACTTCTTACCAGCTGGTGGCGGTAACGCACCAAGACATTGTTTACCAGCCGTGAATATTATGAAGAAGAAGCACACAGCTAAGAGTAGCATGCTAACTAGTATTCGTGATGTAAACATTATGAGAAATACATGGAAAAAGAAGAATTTACTAAGGTTTTAATCGGCAGGGCAGGATTTGAAGAAAGACTTGTGGACTACTTTATTGGAGAACATTAACTGGACGTAAGGATTGTTTTTGTTAGAGATGATGACTCTGTGATGTGCAGGCGCAGCTAAGAACGGTGAGTTGGAAATAGTTTTCTAAGAGGTTTAGTAAAATTGGTTACTGTGTCTTAAGTTTTGATTGCATCTTTAATTGGCATACATGATCGGAATCAGAACAATGAAGACTCTTATCTTTCCAGTTATGTAGAACAAGGCAAATTTTACCCGGAAGTATATACGCCTTGGTGCAACAGATGGTGGTGTTATGATCATGTCATGAATTAATGCCGCACTCCGGCCAGCAGCTATATTGAAAATGAAAGTAAACACGGGCATATGTTTCGCTTTTGTAAACTGTTAGGGTTTTTTAATGTATCTTAATGTCCTAAAGAAGGTTTCCTAAAGAAGGTTTCATCATAGGATAGCCTTTCACCTGTCTCTCCCTGCACAGATATGGGTGCAGGGTGAAGGCAGGTTTAGGCTGACTTTTCTACAGGTCGTTGACCAGACGTGGAGGCCCGAGGACCGGATCAATAGAAGACTTTGATCCCTCGGACCATCAAGAGAAGACCATCACAAACATAGGGATAAACTTGTTATTGGTTAGAGTAGAAACACCCTGTCTATTGATTGGCTGCCCAATGTTTAAACATGCTTTAACTCTATAATAAAAAGAGCAGAGGAGAGCAAGCTCGTTAGAGAGCTGGAGGTTTGGTATACAAGTGTATCAACACTCTGATTATCTTCTCTCCTCTGCGCAGAGATAATTGTACTCACGTTTCCTGTCTCTTTATTACGGTTCAGTTTCAGGTTGAAAATACCCATCAAAACAGAATCAGCTGAGATGGTAAACTGGAGCGATGCAGAGCTCTGGGAGCTTCTCTCCATTAGATCTGAGGTCAGATCATCTGACAGCTCACAGGGACACCGCATCGCCGCCACCGCTCCTCGGATCCACGCGTCCCCGGACGCCGGACCTTCTCCCAAACTCCCAACTCCTTGTTCCCTGCTACGCTTCGCTCAGCAGAGCCAACACTAATATATCCCTCCACTGCATACTGTAACCCTTTTTGCCTCGATCTGGATGATATTGAGGAGAAATTGTTCCAAAAAATGTTGCTGACGCGCATCTGTCTACTTCTTTCCATCACGGAAATCTGCGGAGCTGCAGTATTTGATCCACTTATTGTCGGACTTGGCAACAGTAACTAAGGGGGGGCGGGGCTCGGCGAAAAGTCAATTGGCCTGCCAACTCTTCTGACCTGAACCCCATAGAGAATCTGTGGGATATTGTGAAGAGAAAGTTGGGAGACGCAAGACCCAACACTCTGGATGAGCTTAAGGCCGCTATGGAAGCATCCTGGGCCTCCATAACACCTCAGCAGTGCCACAGGCTGATTGCCTCCATGCCACGCCGCATTGAAGCAGTCATTTCTGCTAAAGGATTCCCGACCAAGTATTGAGTGCATAACTGAACATAATTATTTGAAGGTTGACCTTTTTTGTATTAAAAACACTTTTCTTTTATTGGTCGGTTGGAATATGCTAATTTTTTGAGATAGGAATTTTGGGTTTTCATGAGCTGTATGCCACAATCATCAATATTAAACCAATAAACGGCTTGAACTACTTCAGTTGAGTGTAATGAATCTAAAATATATGAAAGGCTAATGTTTATCAGTACATTACAGAAAATAATGAACGTTATCACAATATGCAAATTTTTTGAGAAGGACCCATATATATATATATATATATATATATATATATATACTTATATTTTACGAGGATTAACCACTTGAGATTAACTATCTCGATTACAAGTGGGTCCTCCATCAAAAGTTTCAATGAAAATAAAAAGAACAAGATAACATAACAATTTCCATCCAAACATCACATAGTCAATGGGGCAAGATTAGAAACACACAACAAAAACAAACAAAAAAATAAAATATTAATAATAAAATAAGATAATAATAATAATAACATATAAATAAAAATAATTAAACAAACCTACAAACAAACGGCACAACAAGTCAGTACACTCAAAATAGCCAACTTTTGAACAGATAAATTTTAAGTTAAAGTGAAAGTTATTGTAAAGGCATAACTAATAATCCAAAAGAAAATCAAAAACAGTTACAGGCGGGCATTAAATGATCACATAACAAAGTTCTAAATAAATGAAAAGATGTAATACATCTAAGGTCAGCTGGTAAATTGTTCCAGTCCAATGGAGCTTTGATGGAAAAAGCCAGCTTCCTTGTCTCTTTTTTAAACGAGGAGGAACCACAAATGATATATGATGAGTTCTGCGAATATTGTAATGGGACTGGAATGGTATTAATACAGAGGTTAAATAAGATGGAAAGTTAAAGTAAACACATTTAAAAATAAACAGCAACCAATGAAGTTTCCGCCTACCATATGCAGAAGGCCAGGACAACCGATCATACGTGGTGAGAGCGAAATGGACAACGCAACACAAAATGACATATACTGTTATAGATAATATCAATAGAATGAAGTGAGTAAGCAGTGGAATTCTGGTAAATTATATCAGCTAAGAGTGGAAACAAAAGCTGAGTAACAATACGTTTTCTTACACAATAGTCAAAACAATTTATTGAGCAATATAAGGTTTTTAGATTAAAGTTGATCTTGTTTGTGAGAGCCTGAATATGCTTTTTGAAAGACAGATCCTGCTCAAGCCAAACACCCAAATATTTAATAGAATCAGAAGCTTTCAGCCGTGACAGATCTAGGATGTGTAAATTTAGATCGCTATGCAAGGCAGATGGATTTCTCTGAAAAAGCATTGAGTAAGATTTAGACTTATTTAAAAGAAGCTTATTATGAGCTAACCAGTGTTGTATACTATACTGTTAAAGTTAAGCTGAAGACAATCTTGAATTTCAATTAAGTTGGGTTTTGAGCAGTATAAAATAGTATCATCGGTATATAAATGCACCAAACAGGAAGAACAACACAGCGGTAGATCATTAATAAAAACTGAAAATATGAGGGGTCCCAAAAAATATCCTTGAGGAACGCCTCTCACAACTCCCCGTTGTCTAGAATGGGACCCTTTAAAAGCAACAATTTGAGAACGGTTGTGAAAAAAAGAGTTAAACCAAAGTATAGCAGTCCAAGACAAGCCAAATAAATATAGTTTGTCCAGAAGCAGGTAATGATCCACCAAATCAAATGCTTTAGTCAAATCAAGAAAAATCGCCCCTGTGGCCAGGCTGTTATCAAAACCAGAGTAAATATCATTGATGAGTTTCAACAAAGCAGTAGAGGTAGAAAATTTTTTTCTGAATCCTGATTGGTAGGGAGATAATACGTTGTTTTCCTCAAGATAACTAGATAGCCAGTGCCGTGGGAACATATTTTCCTTTGGGGGTGCTGTGATCAGCCACACACACACATGCGCACACATGTTTATATAGATATATATTTATATGTAGTAGCTATATATAGCCTAGTAGTAGTATATAGTTGCATTTTTATTCTTGATTAATTCTTCGAAATAACAACAGCTTATTGCCATCAACACTGAGGGAAAACCCCACAACGACATGTCAGAACTTCCAGAATCCACACCGAACCGCTCACTCTGCAGCATCCACCCCACCCCTTCACACACGTTGCCTATGCAACTGACAGATGCTCTGCAGGCTCTTCACTCACTTCACTTGTTAAACAGCTATATAATCACAACATTGTGAAGAAATAGGTATGTTAAATTTATAGGATTAGTACATATAAAAATATAAACAAAAAACAGTGAATGTGCCATTAAATATAAACATTAACATTAATCGTCTAAAGTCGATTTGAAACAAACATAACATCAAATGAACATGAACTATGGTCTAAATAGAATCTATGTTCCGACACGCTGTAGCTGCATCATCTGACGCTGGAGGAGTTTAATTACTAATTTTAATTTTTCTGCAAGTTCCAGCTTTTCACCTGTGGAGTCTTTAACTTTGATGTTTCCATTGTGTAGATCTGCTTTTCCAGAAGTTTTTTAACTTAGCTCACCCTCCCTTCTTTGTTTCTAAAAGGAATACGGCCTTTTTGGGAAATCCTCGTGCGTCATTGATGTGGGGCTTCCCTCCTCCGGTCTCTCATTTGAATCTAAAATGTTTAATATTGTTAATAAAACATAGGTGTGGATAATTTAGGACTTCTTCATGAATGACCTGGCTGTCAGATTGGTCCCTTCCTCAGCGCAGCGCTCATCCTCCCAGATCTACTTATCAGGTGACATGTTGGGAGCTGAACAACGCCATAAAGGCCCACAAAACCAAGAGAATCCACTCCAAAAATATGCATAATCATAGAGCTGTATGGCAAAGCTTTGGAAGAGGACTCCCGCCAGTCTGGGGATTTTTAAGAGCAGACTGGTCTTTTTTGTTCCCGACAGATCTTTCCATTTTTTCACCTTCTCGACTGTACGCACTCAGCCGTCACACTTTTATTTATGGCAGCTGTGATTTTTATCCAAACAGCGGGGGGTTTTGTGTTTCTTTTGTATTTGTGTTTTTAAATTTTGTAGAAAGATGCCTCCCTCTTCCACCCTTGCAGCGCTTGGCCTGATGCGTTGCAACGAGCACAGCAACACTTGTATCCTCGTCAGCGCGCGCTAGGTGGTGTGTATGACATAAATCAAATGTAAAAAATAAACATTTACATTTTTGGGGAAATAATACTATGTATGTGTAGTAGTGTTCAATTAAATTCAAAATTAAATCAAGTAAAATACTTTGGTTTAATTTCGCCTGCAGAAATTCAACATGCATATCATTTGTCATCCACCAGGGGGTGCTGCAGCACCCTCAGCACCCCTACTTCCCACGGCCTTGTAGATAGCTGATTAAAAACTAACTTTTCAAAAATTTTGATGACAACATTAATTATAGCAATTGGTCTGTAGTTATTTGGCTCGCAAGAATCACCCCCCTTAAATAAAGGAAAAGTCTTAGTGCATTTCCACTCCTTTGGAACATAGCAAGTATCAAGGGACAAATTAAAAAGAATTAAGAGTGGATAAGCTAAAACAGCAGCAACGTATTTAATAAACAGATTCTCTTTACCATCTGGATCAGAGATATTGGTAGAAGAGAGGGTGTTTATTGTCTGCAAAACATCATTGGGAAGAATTTTAGAAAAATAAAATGTACTGGAACAGTTTAGAGGCATAATACATGAACCTATGTGTAACCCTCCTATATTGAGCAGAATATTAGGTAGTCATCTAGCTGTAATATCATCTGACTGTAAATGAGTTGTACCATATTTCCCCAGTAGAGGGTGCTGTGTGTTCTGCCGTGTAGAAACATCTACTTCCTGTAAGACAGCTGGATCGCACATGTAAGGCACGCAGCAGAAACACGGGAAAAAAAGTTGTTAAATAGTACCTATAACTATACATTTTTGGGTTGTAGAGCAAGGTGTATTGCCTGAGAGACTGAAGACTTGTCCCAGTTTTGTTTTATCTTTTCTCCGGTGAGTGACATGTTCTATAGTGCTAAGCTAATTTTTTGCTAGCTATGTTACAAACGTACTTTGTTTTCTAGTGCTAATTTAAACCTCTGAGTTAATTTACTTTTGAGAAACTTTAAGAATGAGTCATGGGAAAAAAAACCAATCGGGAGAAAATGTGTAGTTATACACAAATTAGAAATTATTTGTGGAAAACTAAAATATGCTATAAATGAAGGGTAATTACACTGCCATGTGTGTTGCTAACGTCACATGTAAATAATGCATTCTGTGTGAGAACCTGTGAGTTACTTAAATATTGTTAATTTGCTGATATGAGTAATTTGAACCAGATTTGAGCCATTTATCTGAAGAGAAATTAACAAAGCCCTGCTTGTATGCAGGTTGGTTTTTTTTATGGACTGAGAAGGACTGTTGGATGAGAGCCTGGTGCTGTGGATCTGGAGTAGAAGAGGGTTGAACGCTGCAACATCCTTCCAGGGTGGAACGAACTTCATCAAACACAGCTAAGCTGAAGTTTTCTGCACCACAAAAGAAAAAAACACATACTACCCGGGTAGTTCACTAAATCAGAGCTCTGATAAAAATATTTTTTTACATTTTTAAATCACCTGGATTTCTAAATTTTTTCGGTTGGACTGATCGGAAGAGAAAAGGGGGTTCAAGGACTTTAAAGACTCTAAACTGAACTGATTCAGGGTAAATGCTCTAAAATTTACTAAGATTTATTTTTTGTTCCATTTGGTTGTTTAATAAATGCCGGTTTTGTATTTTCTATTGAAGCAGTGGTTTATTTTTCATTCACCTTCTTTCCTCCTTAGAATCTAGATCATTTGGGTGTAGTTTTCTCTTTCAGATTTATAAGTTATCTTGTAAATGCTACATCCTGCAATTCGTGGCGAGCCAGCCAGGAGGAAAAAAGGTGATTAAGGGACAGCGCTAAATATATATATATATATAAAAAAAAAGAAATCTCTTTATATTTTTTTTTGCCGGCTTATGTTTTTTTGGAGAGTGAAATGGCCTCTGATGCACAATATGGTGTTGACTTGAAGAAGTGTTTATATGTTGAAGGTATTACCACTTCTGACACAGATGAAAAAATAACTGAGTTTTGTTCGAATTTTGGTCGCGTAAGTGCAGTTAGAAGAGTAAGACAGGTGGGGCAGACTTCAGGTGTTAAAGCTCTTGTTGAGTTTGAATCTGGGAAAACTGTAACAGCTTTAGCTCCTACTTTACCACAGGTTTACCCTAGTTCTGAAAACTCTGTTATTCTCTGGCGCGTTGATATGGCTTACAAAGCTTCCCGGACTCCTAAAGAATCTACAGTTCTTGATCTTTCTGATAATGACAATTCGAGCTGCGAAAGTGACACTGATTCAGCTGACAGCGGAACACCTCTCATACCTCGAACCCGAACCAGAATTGATTTTTCCGAACATGTTACTTCAAGTTCTGATACAAAACCAAAAGCTTGGATAAATACAACTCAGCCAACAAACCAAGTGAGCCAAACAGCTTTACACAATGATATTATCAACCCCAGCGAAGTCCAGAAAATCATTGTGGAGCATGTAATTAAAACTAATGACTCAAACACCCCAAGTCAGAGCTCCAAATGGCTTCGTCCATTTTCAGGCAGAGTTCCCAAACCTCCAAATGAGGTAGATTTTGAGACATGGTGCCTCCATGTCGAACTCATGATGCAGGACAACCACAGCATTGATATTCAAAGGAGAAAAATCCTAGAGAGCTTACTTCCACCTGCTTCTGATCTAATGAGGCAACTTGGTCCAAATGCAGCCCCCAGTGATTATGTTGAACTGCTCAAGTCAGCTTATGGACTAGTTGAGGATGGGGAGGAAATATTTGCACGCTTCCTAAGTACCCATCAAAATACTGGAGAAAAAGCTTCTGAGTTTCTACAAAGATTACAAGTGCTGCTGACCACAGCTATTCAAAGGGGTGGAATAACGAGCAATGACTCTGAAAAGCATTTAATCAGACAGTTCAGACGTGGTTGTTGGGATCAGTCCTTACTGCTTACATTTCAACTCGAGCTCAAATCAGACAAACCTCCAAGGTTCTCTGATTTCTTGTTACTGTTAAGAACTGAAGAGGATCGCAGAGCTGCCAAACTCGATCGGATGCAGCNTCATCCATCCGTCTGTTCGTCATCTATCCATCTGTTTGTCCGTTCGTCTGTCATCCATCCATCCGTCCGTCCGTCCGTCCGTCATCCATCTGTAACCCTCCTATATTTAGCAGAATATTAGGTAGTCATCTAGCTGTAATATCATCTGACTGTAAATGAGTTGTACCATATTTCCCCAGTAGAGGGTGCTGTGTGTTCTGCCGTGTAGAAACATCTACTTCCTGTAAGACAGCTGGATCGCACATGTAAGGCACGCAGCAGAAACACGGGAAAAAAGTTGTTAAATAGTACCTATAACTATACATTTTTGGGTTGTAGAGCAAGGTGTATTGCCTGAGAGACTGAAGACTTGTCCCAGTTTTGTTTTATCTTTTCTCCGGTGAGTGACATGTTCTATAGTGCTAAGCTAATTTTTTGCTAGCTATGTTACAAACGTACTTTGTTTTCTAGTGCTAATTTGAACCTCTGAGTTAATTTACTTTTGAGAAACTTTAAGAATGAGTCATGGGAAAAAAAACCAATCGGGAGAAAATGTGTAGTTATACACAAATTAGAAATTATTTGTGGAAAACTAAAATATGCTATAAATGAAGGGTAATTACACTGCCATGTGTGTTGCTAACGTCACATGTAAATAATGCATTCTGTGTGAGAACCTGTGAGTTACTTAAATATTGTTAATTTGCTGATATGAGTAATTTGAACCAGATTTGAGCCATTTATCTGAAGAGAAATTAACAAAGCCCTGCTTGTATGCAGGTTGGTTTTTTTTTATGGACTGAGAAGGACTGTTGGATGAGAGCCTGGTGCTGTGGATCTGGAGTAGAAGAGGGTTGAACGCTGCAACATCCTTCCAGGGTGGAACGAACTTCATCAAACACAGCTAAGCTGAAGTTTTCTGCACCACAAAAGAAAAAAACACATACTACCCGGGTAGTTCACTAAATCAGAGCTCTGATAAAAATATTTTTTTACATTTTTAAATCACCTGGATTTCTAAATTTTTTCGGTTGGACTGATCGGAAGAGAAAAGGGGGTTCAAGGACTTTAAAGACTCTAAACTGAACTGATTCAGGGTAAATGCTCTAAAATTTACTAAGATTTATTTTTTGTTTCATTTGGTTGTTTAATAAATGCCGGTTTTGTATTTTCTATTGAAGCAGTGGTTTATTTTTCATTCACCTTCTTTCCTCCTTAGAATCTAGATCATTTGGGTGTAAGTTATCTTGTAAATGCTACATATGGAAGATAATGAGATAAGCTGGGGAGTTTTCTCAAAATGTTGACTAAGTACTTCGACAGTTTCAGCAGGATTACTAGTGAGAGTGTTATCGACTCTTATATTAGTTACTGTAGCATCAGATTTCCCTCGCAGATTGTTAATTGTCCTCCAGAATTTCTTGGGATTTTTAAAATCATTATTCAAGCAGTTCCTATAAAAATCTGCGTTGGCATTCCTGGTTAGAGTAGTGCACTGGTTTCTCAGTTTTTATAATCACACCAGTCAATATAACTATTAGAAAGTTTAGCAGTTTTCCAGGCTCTGTCATGTTGTTTAAATTGCAATAAGTTGATTATTAATCCAAGGTAGATGATTGCCTTTAACTTTAACGCTAACCCAAGGAGCATGTTTGTCCAGCACACTAATGAACTCAGAATAAAAAAAATCCCAAGCACTTTCTATGAGCAAAAGCCTGTCCCAGTTAATCAGCTGCAGGCCATGCAGATAGAGCTCAGTGCTAAAAGCATGTCAGTTGTGTAATTTTAAGATTCTAGGAGGGATATGTGGAGTAGAAATTTTCCATGTACAGTAAATTAGTGTTTCCCAACCTTTTTTGACTCGTGTACCCCCTGAGCCAATTTCTCACACCACGAGTACCCCCTAAGATTATTAAATGAAAATCATTTCATTAAAACTCCCTAATGCGGAACCACATCTCACTTCTTGTCTGGCTCATGTGAATTCTTTAACTTTATGACAATCCTCATGTGTTGTCCAGAAAAAATAGACTCCATGTGGAAACTTTCCAGAGCTCCACATCCGGATCCAGACTGCAGCTTGTGTAAATGCTCTGATTGGACTCCATGATTTCTGATCTATGTGAACCTGGACCGCATCCATTCTGCATTCGGTGTGAATGAGGCTTCACTCCTCTCTCAGAGTAGCAGAGCATCATGCAGCTTCACAGCCCTGCTCTGGTTTTCCTTCATTGTTTATGCCTTTTGCTCCAGCTATCAACGCAGATACGACTTTACTGTCGCTCAGAATATTTTATTGAGGTTTTTCTGCTCAACATGATAAATAATAAATGACCCGCACTTGTATAGCGCCTTTCTGAGTCAGAGGACTCCTAAACGCTTCACAGTACAGCAGGGGTCTCCAACCTTTTGGAGAGCGTAAGCTACTGTTACACCATGAAAGTACCGAAGAGCTACTGCATACAATTTATTCACATCGATACTTTCCATGTGTCAGTATGCTTACTATATTAACATGCATGTATTCACTAGTTGCTTTTTCTATTTCAATACATCAATATTGTAAAAAAAAAAAGTCAAAGTAAAATAGTGACATTCCTGTTTTAAACTCAAATTAAACAAAACAAATTTTGTTTTTTAACTAATCAGATACTTTCAGATAATGAAATATAAATCTACTTTGTGTGAATGAGCTGACATTTATTTTAGAATGGATCAGCAACATAACTTTAACAGCTAACCTGTTCCTCTTCAGTCCCTGACCCTGGGTCCTGCCTGGAGCCCAAGCAGCAATGTCAGGTTTTCATAGTTAAGCAATTTCGTCATAAATGAACAAATACTTCCAAAAACTATTAAATGTCACTTAAAGAACATTTAATGTTGTGTTATGATTATTTTTTCAAAGCAATGCAACACAAAAATTCTCATAAAATGAATAAAGCTGAAGATATTTTAAATCAAATACAAGCTAAATGTGGTGAAAACACAAAATTCTAAATAGTTTGAACTGAAGTAAAAAATGTAAAAACAGTAAAAACAGAAATAACATTTCTTCCTGCTTTCCTGATTCATTTAATCTTTCTTTATGGGTTTTTTTGCTCATGAAAGTTAAGTTTTGCTTCACTAGAGAATAACTGCAGGTAAAATGATGCTTTGCAGCATTTTTTGTTGACAATATTAAAATACGGTTTGTCCTTTTTCTCTGCAGCTGCCTCATGACTTTAAAGCCACCGGGGGGTAATATTTTTACCTGTTTACTACCAAATTCTGTGCATCCAGTGCACAAACTTGTCCTTTTTCATTAATATTGCTCACCAACATCAATTCTAAACATTCCTCCTGCACTTGGCATTTTGTAGGCACTAAGACAGAACAGTCATAATTAAAAATGCTTCTTTAACTGGTCGAGTAGTTATATGCTTTGTGTGGGTTAGGCTAGAGCAGTGATTCTCAAATACTTTCGATGAAGCCCCCCCTAGATTTTTTTCGCGCCCCCCTCCCAATGTGCGATGTGGTGGGGTGGTTCATAATGTTCATTGTGTACAGTAAGATTGTTTTTATGGATATCTGGAATGTTAATTTCTGCTAGGAGAATTATAGATATCTGAATACATATCCACTCTGGAATAAATTTTAAAACGGCTTGCAATATAAACGCGCTGATACTTCGTCGATGAATGTCGGGCGGTAGGGGAGGGGGCGGGGGAATGATCTTGATGCCAGGCTATCCCAGAGCAGGGTTGGGCGATTAGACTAATTATTCAACCATCTATGATTGGCTGAGCCGTTCAACAGTTGTTTTTACAAGAGGCGATTTGTTAATTTATTTGTCCGTGAGTAAGTGTGTTAGTTATTCATGCAGATGCGCAGATATTTTACCCGTTACCACAGAGTCCATTGTGGAGGTAACATCATGGAAAGATTTCCATCAGAGCGTCTGCATTATTCTCCGCAACTGGCACAAAGCGGCGCGCAATAGGAGCTCAAAGCGTCTGACAGACCTGTGCACAAGAGCGCAAATGTCGAGAGCTTCTAGATCTGGAAAGTGGAAACCCTTCTTTCAGAGAGTCTGGTAGACTTCTGGTTATTTCATTTGGAGAAATTTTTCCTGACTTTAAAACTCTGGCTGAAGTAGAACTATGGAGATTATTATGTTGTTGTAAATGGCCAAACTTGTAGATCTGTTGTGTGTATTTGTACAACATGATGTGAGCTTGAAAATTGTGTGCGTGTGTGTGTGCAGTAGAATGTGAGAAGCTGCACACCAACATGCGTAAACCTGTAAAGATAAATGTGTACTTGTAAGAAAAATTCACATGCATGTGAAATAAAACTAGATAAATTGCATTTCTTGCGGAAATGCGTTTGAATGCTTTATTGCTGAATTTGATAGCTGAAACTGCTGAATTGAAGCTAAAACTAAGCTTAATTGTCAAAATGTGCTGAATGTATTTGAAGTTTTAGGAGCAAAAATTGCTAAAAACTTTTAATAAGCCCGAAAAGTAAGTACAGAATAGAGAAAAAAAATCCTAAACAGCAGAAAACTGAAATCTCTAAACATAGTTTAAAAAACTGAGTAGCTAAAATGTTTAAACAGCTCATATTTGAGTATAAGTTGTTACATTTTCACAATTAATTGAATTGTGAAATTAGCAGGATATGATGAATTTTGAAACTGGTAGCTGAACTGAAATAAGCAGTTTTCTGCTGCGAAACTTTAGCGTAATTGTAAAAATGAGCTGAAAAGATTTAGTTGCAAAAAATCACTAACAAGTGTAATAAAGCCAAATAAGTAAGTGGAGAAAAGAGAACAAAAATCTAAACAGCAGAAAACTGAAATCTCACTACACAGTTTAAAAAACTGGACAGCTGAAATGTTTAAACAGCTGGTATTTGAGTAGGAATAATTTAATAGTTAAATTTTCACAATTAGCTGAACTGTGAATTTAGCAGCTGAAACTGATAAATGAACATGGATTTGAAGTGAAGTTGAAAATGAGTTCAATTGTCAAAGTTAGCAGAATGAGATAAAAAAATAAACTGTTAGAAAGAACAGAAATTGAACTTTAAAGTTTCAAAACTTTCTCAGCCAATCAAAGACCAGGCATAGTGGACGGCTGGTTTACTGAGTCCAAGCTGATCGATTTGGTGTATAACATGTCTGAGGGTGTATTTCTGTTAACCCAGAAGAAGCTTGAAATATCTCAGCCAATCAGAGAGCAGGGATGTTGGGGGTGGGGGGGGCAATGGGTTCCTAAGACCAAGCCGATCGATTTGATGTATAATATGTGTGGGTGCGTATTTCTGTTAACCAAGAAGAAGCTTGAACTCTCTCAGCCAATCAGAGAGCAGGGATGGGCAGGAGGGGGGTGGGCGAAGGGGGGCAGTGGGTTCATCAGACCAAGCTGATCAATTTGATGTATAATATGTGTGGGTGCCTATTTCTGTTATCCAAAAAGATGCTTGAGCTCTCTCAGCCAATCAGAGAGCAGGGATTGGGGGTGGGGGGCATTGGGTTCCATAGACCAAGCCGATCAATTTGGTGTATAACATGTCTGGGTGCGAATTTCTGTTAACTTGGAAGAAACTTGAAATCTCTCAGCCAATCAGAGAGCAGGGCTGGCGGACGGCTGGTTTCCTGAGACCAAGTCGATCAATTTGATGTATAACATGTCTGGGGGTGTATTTCTGTTAACTTAGAAGAAGCTTGAACTCTCTCAGCCAATCAGAGAGCAGGGATGGGGGGGGGGCACCGGGTTAATCAGACCAAGCTGATCAATTTGATGTATAATATGTGTGGGTGCATATTTCTATTAACCAATAAGAAGCTTGAACTCTCTCAGCCAAATCCGCTGTATTTTTGTTTGTTACTCACGGTTATTGTATCGCAAACTCTACTGGTGTCTTTCCATTTATGCTTCAAATAAATTAGAAATTATTGTACATTATGACGAAACTACATATTGTAAGCTGGAATGTTAATGGCCTGAATAGTCCTGTGAAGGCCAGACCTAGTCACTTATTAGCATTAAGATTGAAACAAAATGAAAAATATTCTAATATCACGGTTATTCAAACCCCGGCTGGCGTCGTCTCTGAGCCTAGTAAGATTAACGCAGCATTTAAATCATTCTACTCCACACTCTATGAGTCGGAGGTCGAACTAAATTCTGATGTGTGTGGGGAATTTTTTGAAAATCTCAAGCTCCCCTCTTTGAATCCTCAGAGCTCGGTGGACCTCTCGGCTCCCTTTACACTAGAGGAAATGAAGAGAGCTCTCACACTTTTGTTAAATGTCATGTTAAATTGGCAAATCTCCAGGATGGGATGGTATTCCACCGGAGGTGTATCTCACATTCTGGAATATACTTGGTCCTTTATTACTGGATATGTTTAAGGCAGCTGTTAAGGAGGGAGCCTTCAATATAAGTACCAATGCGGCGATAATCACTCTGCTTCCCAAACCAAATAAGGACCCGACTCTCTGTAGTAACTATAGACCGTTATCTTTACTAAATGGAGATGTTAAACTTTTTGCTAAACTCCTCGCCATACGGCTGGAAGAACACCTCCCCAATTTGGTCCACTACGACCAAACTGGTTTTATAAAGGGCAGACTGGCATCTGACAACATTTGTCGACTCCTCCACATGACGCAGGCGTCAAAAACATCCGATAGCCCATGCTCAGTGTTATCTATTGACGCTGAGAAAGCATTTGATAGACTTGAGTGGGACTATCTCTGGGCTACGCTGCACAAATATAACATTGATCCCCAATTCATTAATATGGTTAAAGGGCTATATGCAAATCCGAGTGCGATGGTACTCACAGGCGGCTTTTGTAGCTCATTATTCTCGATTAGAAGGGGCACCCGTCAAGGTTGCCCTCTCTCCCCTCTATTGTTTGCCCTCTCACTAGAGCCACTTGCACAGAGAATTAGGCAGCATCCCTCGATCCTTCCAATAGTCATCGGTAATACTGAACACCGTATTTCTTTATATGCTGACGACATATTATTGTACATTCGTGAAGCGGGATCCTCCATACCGCATCTACTATCAATTTTTGACAGATTTAGTTCATTATCTGGGTACAAAATAAATTGGACCAAATCTTCTTTATTACACCTGAATTCGGCAAAATTAGCGATGCCATTACCACCTAACATCCCGATTGTGAAGGAATTTAAATGTCTGGGAATCACTATCTGTCCTTCCATATTTAGTATAGCGACAAAAAAATTCTCGAGTATACGAGATCTCATTGAAAAAGATTTGGAGCGTTGGTCCAAACTCCCAAATTCCTTGCAGGCCCGGGTTTCTATTGTTAAAATGGACGTTCTTCCCCGGATAAATTTTTACTCCTCAATGATCCCATTGGCTCCACCAAGGGGTTATTGGGAGAAGATACACTCTATGATAACGAAATTTATTTGGAATGGGAAAAGGCCCCGAGTGAAATTAAATACACTACAGCAAGATAAAACCATGGGAGGATTAGCTTTTCCGAATTTCCTTTGTTCTTCGGCCCCTATCTACTTGGCTCGATCCTAATTCCACCGTTTCATGGAAATCAATTGAAGAAAATATCGTTCAACCTTGCAGATTGCAGGATCTACTCTTTTCGGGGGTGCCGTTGAGGGATGCTAGAACACGTTTTGGTCTGGTAATATCTTATGCACTCCAAATTTTTCAAACGGTGTTAAAATACAAAAATATTCACATGACATGGCATAGACATTCACCCATCTATAATAATTACAATATCCTCATCGGGAAAAAGACGATTTCCTTTCCTCAGTGGAAAGAGAAGAGGGTACATACCTTAGATGACTTATATAATAAGGAAGGTTTACGTTCATTCAGCGACTTGAGAATAGAGTATGGTCTACCGGGTTCATCATTTTTCTTTTATTTACAGCTGAGGTCGGCCATGAAGGCCTATGGGGTCCCCTGGGGCAGGCCTTTACCAACACACCCGTTTTGGGACTTATTAGCTGCTCAGACGAGGCTACGAGGCACAGCGTCTAAATTGTATAAATACATTTTAAGCCCACACACACGGCTTCCGGTGGAAAGTGTGTGGAACGGAGATTTGGGAAATGTGCCAGAGATATGTTGGGACGCAGTGTGGGGCAACGTGAGCAAAACCTCAAGAAATCCCAACCATCAGCTTATTCACTTCAAATTTGTACATAGAATGTATCTCACCCCTAGGAAGCGTCATGCCATGGGACTTAAAGCTTCTCCGGAATGTGACCTTTGTTCATTAAAAGTGACTGGATCTTTTCTGCATGTTTTTTGGGCATTTCTGGAAGTGGCTGCTTTTTGGAGGAGTGTGTGTCCGCTACTTTAAGTGAATTAATTAAGGTTAGACTTCCGTTGAGTCCTTCCCTGCTGCTGCTTAATGATGACTGCGTTGAACCTCTCCGCTAACCAACAGCGGATTCTATGGACGGGACTTACGGCGGCTAAGAAGATGTTGGCGCAAAGGTGGCAACCTCCACACACACTACCGTGGCAACAATGGGCAAACTCCTTTTTGGACACAATTGTTATGGAGAGATCTGTTGCTACGATGCACGCTGCCAGCCAGAGGACACTGAGTTCATGGAACGCAGCCTATATGGCGATCAAAGGAAAGGTGCAAAGTGGTCGGCCGCAGGATCCACCAGAAGGGTGATACAGGACATTTTATCTTATTGCTCAAGTGGGTTACTCATTTTGTGATTGAAGATCCGATTGGGTGGGGGAGGGAGCCGCCATGGGAAAGAGTGAGAGAAGGGATTATTTTTTGTAATTTGTGTTAATTGTATTCTTGAAATAATTTGTAAAACAAAATAAAAACAATTGATCACAAAAAAAGAAAAAAAAAACACACAAACACAGGTGAACTTGACTCATAAGGAAAAGCCTTTGATCCTTTGATCTTTAATTGTTTATAATTAGGCTTAACGAGCCGTCTGCAGGTGTTAACGACCCGTCTGCATGTACTTACAGTCAGCTTCAGCTGTCAGATGTCAGATCTGAGGCATCGAACGTCTCATCACCATTCGAAAAGTATAGCACCGATTAGAAAAATTCCAAAAGCGTCAGCAGCAGAAGGCGTCATTGGTGCTCTGTGTGGATTTTTCTGTGGCTACGTCGAATTCTGTAGGAGATATGAGGAGACGATTTCTGCTGTCTGACAGAGACCGGAGCAGAAAATGCCTGTTTTTTATGGGAGGAAAATGTGGCTGAATCATCCTTCTGACGCTTGTAACTCAAGAACCGTGGCAGATACAGCTAAAACGAAGACATCCCATCGAAGCAGACAAGTAAAACTACTGTTTTTGAGTAATTGATGAGTGTACTCAAAAAAATGTGGTCGTAGCAGATTTTTGTTTAGAGAAAATCATCTGAATCTGCCGTTCTCCAGATCTGAAGCTCCAAACATCAAATTGCAGGCCTCGAACCTCGCATCACCATTCGAAAACTATTGCACCGGTTCGAAAAATTCCAAAACCGTCAGCGGCCGAAGGCTTTGATGGTGCTCTGTGTGGATTTTTGTGTGCCTATCTTTAATATTGTAGGAGATATGACGAGTACAGTTTAGCTCTC
>SSNS01000035.1:3214059-3227547 GCA_006937985.1 Aphyosemion australe
CGGTCTAGATTCTAGAATAGAATAAACCTTTATTATCCCACGATTTAGAAATTCAAGTGTTACACAGCTCTTACAGCAAAATGAAAATAGAAAAAGACACCAAGTAGCTCTATGTACGTAGCAGTCAAACATAAGTTCTGTATGTACAGAAATTTTTGTTAAATGTACAAAAGTGTAAAGAGATACGTACACAGGTGTGTGAGTGATCCTGGTGAAGTAAACTACAACCAAACTGCAAATGAATAACAGCAATTCAACAGATGTTAAACAGGTGCTGCTTAAATAACCAATAACTAAACTGTTCTAGAGTCTGACAGCTGCTGGTAAGAATGAGCTCCTTCTACTGTGGGTGTAGGGTTAGGGTGTTATCCATCAGCTTAGGCAACATCCTCTCCTCCCCAACCTGCTCGCTGGACTTCAGTGGACAGTCCAGGACAGAGCTGACCTGTCCCCGTCTCTAGTCCAGCTGTAACAGAATGTGCAGGGTTGTATGAGGAGTCTCGGTTAGTGGAGATGCTGGAGAAGTCTTCAAACTCCAGACGACGTCTTTTGGCTGCTCTGAAATCCTCACTGGAGTGGATGAAAATGGCTGAGAGAAAGAAGGGTCGTTTTCGTCAACAGCCACGCTCTGGTATTTCACAGTTGCCTGAAAAAAAAAAAAAAAAAATAGTTAAGTGGCTTGTTAATTCATAAATAGGCTTGATTTAAGTACATAGAATACTTTAAGACCAGAGGTGTCAAAAGAGCCATGCAGCATCCGTCCAAAATAATAAATTAGTGTGGCTTTTAGCAGACTTATTTAAAATATACACACCAATTCACAGAGTTGGACATCTGTTTGGCAGGATACATCCACCGTCTGGCTTTGTTGTGACACTCTGCAATCACAGTAAAACACAGAAAATTAAATCGGATCACAATAAAAGCAGGACATGATGCTTAACACAAAACAATGTAACTAAGTTTATACAAATCAGTCATGTTGTGGCAGGCCACCACCAACTGCAGGCTTGTGTGACTATCTAAATTTATCAGGTTTTTTTTTAGCTCATGTTGAACAGATTAACCCACCTCTGTCACCCTCACTTCCACAATGTTATCTAATGTTCATCCCCTTTTCAACACCAATTTCATTTTATTTTGCACACTACATCGCAGTGGAAACAAATCCTGGTGCCGGAGGTCCACTATAAATTAGAATCCAACACCTTTATTGTTAATGGGTTTTTTTCTGATTGGTTGTTTAGGACAGCAGGGCAGCTAACAGCTGATTGATGCTTAAAATAGCTACAAGCTCGATCATCGATCACGGCCTCGCAGAATGCAAAAGCGGTTACAAATAATATAAAAACAGAGTTGACCTAAAGGTAGTCCACTGGACCCAGTTTATAGTCAGAATATCAGACAAACATGATTTTAATAAGATCCTTAACCGTGTGTAACTGAGCTAATGAGCTGCTAAGAAGCTAAAGCAGTACTGATAAAATGGGCCTCCAGGACCAGATTGTGTCCCTGCTGACAATAAATCTTCTAATTTATAAAAATTAAACACGAATTTGTTCGTGAAAAGTTCTAATGCGGGCATTTACTTGTTACAGTGATAGCATGTGCTAACTGCTATTAATATAGCACAGATAAAAATGCATTTTACTTACAGATAATGGTTGAGTTGACTTAATTGTCGGTACAGCCCCTCTATTCAGGTTCAGCCGCTGTGCAAAGCCATTTTCATATTGTCCAATGTTGATGAAAGATCCCTGTGTAAAGTGACTGCTGCAAACACGTAGATTTGGATTGAAGTTCTCTGGGACTTGGTTAAAAATGAAATTCAACCATTCCAGTCGACTGTTGGGTTCTTGTGGAATACGGTGAAAATTGCTACTATCACTACTACACCCTGGAACACAACAGGTCTGTTTCTCAGTAATTTTTCTTCTTTTAAAACCGAAAAAAAGTTACAAGGGAGGGCGCTAGCTGGAGCTACAGCTAGCTAGCATTTTCCGTTCCTCCTGTCCTGTGGGTGCATTTGGTTTATATATGGCCGGGGCTGGTGAGGGTGGAGCCGAAATTCATAAGGCGGTGACATGCAGGTTTGAGGAGGCGAGGCTCCGTCATGTGACGTTGCATGAAAGCTTGCTCAGAAGAGGGGGGATTGCTCTCGCTTTTTTTTCACTTTCTAATTTACATAAAAACTAGGTCACACACGGCTTTGATCTTTTTGCATGCTACTTTTGACCCCCCAAGCTGTCTTTACTCAACAACAACAAGGAAAATGTTGGTTTGGATTCTAGTTCCCCTTTAATTCATTTGTAGTTATCAAGTAATGTGTAAATCAAGCAGAAAGTCGGACGTTTTTTCATATAATTTCCAAAATAAATGACTTTAATTCCATTGAAAAACTAGAATTTAAAACCTGTCTCTGGAATGCTCTGTTCTGCTTCATTTAGATGTTTCTTCATTTTACTACATGGAGTTAAACTGGAACATTAACAGGACAGTGATTCCCAAGGACTAGAATTTAAAAAAAATTCTCACTCCCTCCTTTTTACCAGACCGGTTGATGTTATGATCAGTAGCGGGGTGGTGGTGGTGGTGGTGGGGGGTCGGCTGCGTCCGCCGCAGCCCCTCTGCTCTTCTCCTGCGCCCCCCAGTAAGGGGGGGGGGGGGGGGGGGCGCCCCACTAATTGAGAACCACTGGGCTAGAGAGATTGGAAATAAATCAATCTCATGCTTTTTATAAAATAACAGACCAGATGGCTGGAGTGAATGCTGGAGGTTGTTGTCTTTTTGAGTGGGCCACCGTAGCTGCAATACTTATTCTAAACTGCATGGCGCTAATGAGTCGCATTTTTTTAAACATGATTTCTATGAATATTCCACATAGGGCCTTTAACGATCGTGTTTTATTACTAAACGGGACAATCAGCTGAAACAATTGAGGAATGTTTGTTGAAACTAAATCACAGGAGATGTCCAGAAAGTTTGGAAACGTGTTCATCATGTGTTAAGAAACGAACAGCATTTAATTTGCGTTAATGAGATTTTAGCGCAGATAGGACTTTACTGTCGCCCAGAATTCTTTACTGAGGATGTTTTTCAGCATCAGAAACACTCAACACCCGAAACCCAAAACAGGTCTGTAACCGACGTCATCCCGTCTTCTTTAGAAGCGCGTCTTCATCACGCTCCAGCTGCAGCTGCTGAGCTGAGATCAAAGCTGAGACGAATGCGGATCCGTGCTGCAAACACAGCAATTCTTCTGCGTATTTCCAGTAGAACACGTTTGCTGAAAGACGTGCAATAATCCGATGCTGATTTTAGATGAGATATTACGGGAAACGGAATTACAAGTGAGGCAGGATGGCTCGCTGGCTGCTTCCAGGTGAGCGACTGTCAAGTGTGTCGCTTGTGAGCTACCGGTAGTTTACGAGCGACGTGTTGGAGGCCCCTACACTACAGTGTATCAGACTCCTGAAACCCAAACCGGGTCTGTATAACTGACGTTGCCCTGTTTCCTTTACAAGTACTCCTTAATCCACACTGCAGCAGCAGCCGCTTTCCTCCAAAGCTGACGCAGCTTGAAAACATTCATGCACATTTATAAATTTATATCATATTAACAGTATATTACCGTGCATTACTACATCTGAGTATTCGTTAAGAATACCAAATCCCAGTCTGATGGTTTTTTTTTTACAGGGCACAGCGAATGCTGGAGAATGACTTATTCCATCATTTGGGAAATTAAATATTAATGTTTCCGCGTACCCCCTGTAATGCGCTCACGGACCACTAGGAGCACACATACCCCTGGTTGGGAATCACTGCTCTAGTAGAGTGGTGAGCCGGTAGGACTGTTATTGATTTTCCTTTATTACTTCCTGGATTGATTCCTGGACAACGGACCCCCTGAATTTTTTGTGTTTTCTGTCCCATCAGGAAAGAAAGAGACTGAACTGAGCTTAAACTTTGAAATCCTTTTCCATCGCAAAGGGTCTTCTGTTTTGTGGTTAATGATCTGTTTGATCATGTTTTGATCATGTTGGTTTGTTGTTGTTTTTTTCCTTCATCAAGTAGTTGTTTGTGTTTGACTTACTATTAGTTTTCCAATAAGAATCTACTTTTCATTTAAACAGTTGTCTGTAGTGTTCCTTTTACCCAGTGTAGGGCGGGCCTAATAAAAAATGGGTGGGCCTGACCCCCCCCCACCACACACACACATTCTCATCTTTTTATCTTGGTGAGGACCATCCATTGACTTCCATTAATTTTTTGTGACTGTATATGCCTAACCCTTGTGTTGTGACTTAAATGTAATTTAGGTAAGCCCCACCAGGAGGCGCTATTGGTAAAAACATGGGTTTGGTTTTTTCTACGGTTGGCCACTTTACGACATGTTGTAATACAATGACGACGTAGCAGTCAGTTGTTCATCTGAGGAAGTTGTTAATAAAAATCGACTAAAACTGGACCATTGAATTGTGAATTCATGACATGGTGTCAGAAGTGGTTCTTTCACCCAACGGACAAGACTGAAGCAACAAGATGGCTAAATTCCTGTCTCCTGAATCCTTTGACTTCACCCAGCCTTCGGCGTGGTCGACCTGGAGACAGCGTTTTTCCTGCTTTCGGATAGCAACTAAGCTAAATCAGGAAGATGAGGACATTCAGGTGAATACGCTGTTATATGCGATGGGGAAAGAGTCGGAACCTATATTTAGCACCTTTACATTCCCAGATGATGTGCAGCATTATTACGATGAGGTTTTGAAGAGGTTTGATGAGCATTTCGTGCCGAGGCG
Source organism: Aphyosemion australe (assembly GCA_006937985.1). Classification (NCBI taxonomy): domain Eukaryota; kingdom Metazoa; phylum Chordata; class Actinopteri; order Cyprinodontiformes; family Nothobranchiidae; genus Aphyosemion; species Aphyosemion australe. The sequence continues at coordinate 3,218,862 of SSNS01000035.1, forward strand.
GAACATTATACATGAGCGAGCCTGTTTCCATAGGCGCTCACAGCTCCAAGTGGAGAGCGTGGAAGCGTTTGTCAGAGAACTTTATAAGCTTGCAGAGCACTGCGACTATGGAGCAAGTAAAGACAAACAGATAAGAGATCGCATTGTGATCGGCATAGTGGATGGAGAAGTGTCACAGAAGCTCCAACTTGAACCGGATTTGACATTGGAGAAGGCAATCAGCATTGCACGTCAGTCAGAGCTCATTAAAGCCCAGCATGCCAGCGCCAGAGCAGCAGATATGGAGGTGAGTGCCGTCCATGCATGCAGATACAAGCAGCCGAAGCAGTACAACACGAGGTATGCTAAAAATAAGGATGGACAATGTGACACAGTAAGCTAAGAAAAAGTGCACAAGGTGTGGGAGACCTCATGAATACGGTGCATGCCCAGCTACAGGGAAACGCTGCCACAAATGCAGTAAGATGGAACATTTTGAGGCACAGTGTAAAACTAAAAATGTGAGTGCAATTAAAGCAGCAGATGGGGACAGTGATGAAGGCAGCACATGGTTTCTCGGTGTGGTTGCTGGTGGCAGTGAGTGTGATGAGGACAAATAGCACAAAGATCTCCAAATTAATGGATCAACTGTTATGTTTCGGATCGACACGGGCGCAGATGTGACAGTGATTTCTGAAAAACATATTCATCCCTACAACAGCGCCCTCACCTGGTGATGACAAGACCAACCTTTATGAGCCCAGGAGGAAAACTTGTGTGTAAAGGCCAGTTCATGTGTTCACTGTGACAGAGAGGGAGAGAGTTTCCCCTTTTGGATTTATGTCATGTCAGGCCCTTTTACAACAAATTTATTGAGTCGGAAAACTGCAATAAAAATGTGACTAGTGCGTAGAGTAAATAGACTGGAGTCGTATAGTGATGTATTTGGGGACATTGGCCGGTTAAATTGTGACCCAGTCAAAATAGAGCTTAGGCCGGACGCCGAGCCGTACAGCATTGCAACCCCACGGCGCATCCCTTTTCCAATCCTACCTCAGGTGGAGGAGGAACTGAAACGAATGTTGTCTCTGGGCATCATAGAAGAGGTAAAGGAAGCTACAGACTGGTGTGCACCCATGGTTCCAGTGATAAAAAAGAACAAGAAACCAAGAATCTGTGTGGACCTAACTAAACTCAATAAAGCTGTAAAGAGAGAAAGGTTCATCCTGCCTACGCTAGATGACATAGCACTAAAGCTATCAGGCGCCACTATGTTTTCCACGGTTGACGCTTCAAGTGGGTTTTGGCAGATCCCACTTGATGAGAGCAGTAAGAAGCTTACAACCTTTCTCACTCCTGTGGGTCGCTTCTGTTTCTGTCGTCTTCCCTTTGGTACATCAGCACCGGAAATATTTCAGCAGAAGATTAGTTCACTCCTAAGAAACCACACCGGCACAGATGTTGTCATGGATGACATACTGATCTACGGTAAGAACAAGGAAGAGCACGACCGGAACCTACAGGCGGTGATGGACACCATAAAGGTTTCTGGACTAAAACTAAATAAGGACAATTGTCAGTTCAGAAAAACTGAGATTCACTCTTTTGGACACATCATTGGGAAGGATGGCATTCAACCAGACACGGAGAAAGTCAGAGCCATTGCAGAGCTTCCCAGCCCAACTAATATAACCGAACTGCGTCAGAGGATCGGGATGATCAATTATTTAGGGAAATTCCTCCCCGACCTCTCCACTGTTATGCACCCTATTACCTTCCTCGCCAGTGTGTGGGCGTATGAGCACTTTGCGAGTTACCTACAAGGCATGGACAGGTTTGTGCTGGAGACTGACCACAAGCCTCTGGTTCCACTCATCAACAGCTACGACTTAGATAAAGCACCTGTCCGGTGTCAAAGGTTATTGATGCGTCTAATGAAGTTCAACGCAGAAGCTGTCCATGTACCAGGAAAGCAGCTTGTTGTCGCTGACACTCTGTCTCGTAACCCCCTGGGGGATTGTGCCATGTCAAACACAGAACAGGACATTAGCCCCGTTTCCTTTATCGGAACTTCGGGGTAAATTTACCGGAAGTTCCCGACGTGCGCTTGTCTCCAGTTGACCGGGCCGGCCGAACGGCCGTTTTCTGGGCCGTTTTCCGGAACCTTCTGAGTACCTGATCAGGGGTAGGTACTCGGAACGGCCCGATGGAGTCGCTGAGCGGAACCTTCGGTTAACTCACGCTGATTGGTTGTAACTCCGTAGGAAATTACATCAGCAGTCGACGTTCTCCAAAACAACCGGCAGTAATAAAATTAGAAGAGTGCTAGGGAAGCAGGAAGTGAACGGAATGCGATCGTGTTTAAAATTAAACTCCCGACACCAGAACACAAGGCGGAATTTCCCCACAGCTGTTACTAAACTCCGCACCAGAAAACCCTGAGGAATTCCCCCACTGTTAAACTCCGCACCGGAAAACACCTTGGAATTTCCCCACATCGCTTTAATTCGCGGGGCTTTGTTGTCTCACAGAGCACTGTAAAAACTGAGCTTCTGGTCTTTGAACGCCACATTTTACATCACGCAGCTGCTCTCGTCCTCTGAATGGATTAAATTATGATAAACTTCAACAGAATAAATACTTTTAATGTTATTATTGTTACTGTGGACGCTTTCTGGCGCTGATCAGTGACATCACTCACTGCCGAAGCAGTCGCGATATGCTGACGTCTGTGCAAAGTCCTGAAAGAGCTGAATTTGAATGGAGACAGAACAGCTGAGAGGACTGGGACATTTGAATCTCCCGGTCTTTTCCCCGTCCCAGGATTTACCCTGAAGTTCTGATAAAGGAAACGAGCCTAGTGAAGCTTATGTCCAAGCAGTGGTTGAAACCAAACCAATCACCAACGACAGGCTCAACGCAATGAGAGAGGCCACAAGAAACGACATTCTTCGAACAGTGATCCACAATACAAGTAATGGGTGGCCCTCAGGTTCATCCCGCCTGCCACACAACCTGCTCAAGTTTCACGCCGCTAGAGCTCACCTGTCTGAAGTTGATGGACTCCTGCTGTATGACAACCGTATTGTTGTTTCCCTCTCAATGCAAAAGACTGTTGTCACAAATACATACAGGTCATCAGGGTCTCACTAAGTGAAAAGGGCTAACATCTCAGTGTGGTGGCCTGGTGTTGGGAGAGACATGGTTGAGATGATAAATACATGTGAGTTCTGTATCAAGAACAAACCAACTCAAAGAAAAGAGCCACTGATCACTACACCACTTCCACCAGGAGCTTGGTAGAAGATAGCTACTGATCTATTAGAACTCGAAGGTAAACAGTATTTAGTAGCAACAGACTATTATTCACATTACATTGAGATTTCTCATTTGCCTTCCACAAGCAGCGACCAAGTTATTACAGTGCATGTTTGCCAGGTGGGGGATCCCATTTGAGCTCGTCACAGATAATGGCCCTCAGTTTGCTTCGGGGGAGTTTCGCCAGTTCAGTGAGGAGTACAGCTTCGACCACACGAATTCGAGCCCTCACTACCCTCAAGCAAATGGAGCAGCTAAGAGAAGTGTGGCCATCGCGAAAAGAATCCTCCGCCAACCGGATCCACAACTTGCTCTGTTGAGTTACAGAGCCACCCCGATCTCTGCAACAGGTCAGAGCCCAGCTTAACTGATGCTCGGCTGAGAAATCAGAACCACCGTCCCAGTGTTGCCGCAGCAACTGTGCCCGACTGCTATTGACCACCGAGCGGTAAGATTAAAGGACCAACTTTCCAAAGCTGCTTACCGCTTCTTCTATAACAGGCGTCATTCTGCCCGACCCCTGCCTCCACTGCAGTCGGGTCAGAGTGTTATGGTCAAGCTGGATGGGGAGAAGGGCTGGAAAACCCCAGCAAAAGTCATCGCTAAGGCTCAAGAGCCCAGGTCCTATCTCATTCAATCTGATCAAGGAACTGTAACCCGCAGGAACAGGAGGCATCTGCAAGAAGTTCCTGAGCCAGTTTCTCACAGTACTGGACAAAAGACTAGTAACGACGGCGATTCTGGCACACAAGATGACACAGACACCCCTTCTGCTGTTAGTAGTTCATCAGTGTCCTGTTTCCCTACTGATTCCCAGATTCTGGGTGCTACTCAAAAAAGATCATTGGCTGGGACAGCCATTAAGCCACCGGCCAGGTTTAAGGACTATGTATAAGAAGGTGTGCTTCTTGTGTTATATTAGAGTGCTGATTTCAGGGTCTAACATTGTTATGAAGTCGTGGTGACAGGGTTTTATGTGAAAGAGAGTAGAAAATGAAAATTATTTTGTTTGAGATTTTGAATATGAATGCAGTTTCATACATGGTTAACATGAAAGTGGTTAAAGTGCTTTAGATGTCTGATTGAATGGTAAATGAAATATATCAGGTCACCGGAGTGGTTTACTGATATCAGTATTTACTTAAGAGGGGAGATGTGTTGTGACTTAAATGTAATTTAGGTAAGCCCCACCAGGAGGCGCTATTGGTAAAAACATGGGTTTGGTTTTTTTCTATGGTTGGCCACTTTACGGCATGTTGTAATACAATGACAACGTAGCAGTCGGTTGTTCATCTGAGGAAGTTGTTAATAAAAATCGACTAAAACTGGACCAGTGAATTGTGAATTCATGACAACCCTGACCTTAGCTAAAACTTAATTCACACCATACCTCTAAAACTAACGACTAGAGCTCTGTAAGATTGCACCAAAGTGAGGACCGGCAAATGTCCTCACTTTGATGTATAGATAAGTACACACACATACACACACACGTCACACACACACAATCCACCCGCATGCTCTTGAGTCCTGTGCATCTTAACCAAGGAATGAGACAGAATTTTAGTTCCTGAAACTCCAGGAAGTGATAAAAAGTTGCAGTTCTCCCCTCATCCACTGGGGGTGGTCTCAGAAGTGAGCAAATGCCAATTTCACAGCAGAAATAGAACGTCTTACAGCCTGGTACAACAAACCATTTTAGGTTTAATAGGTCCAGTTATCAGCCATGACAACTCTGAAGGGGGTGAATTTTTTTGTACCACATCCGTTTAGATGTAATTAAAGCTTGAAATTGAGAATAATTAGGGGCGTGTCTTTTGGATATGCGGAAGTCTTTTGGATTGTCGGAAGAGCAGAGGAGCTAACTAGCCTTTTTGCTCCGGGGAAAAATCGGAAGGACACAGGGCCCTTCATCCCCGGCGTAATTTATAGTCACTGGACGTCACATTAGCTGTGTTCGGCCAGTTCTTGTGCCATGTGTGGTCATGTTGGAATTTTAATTTTGATATTGTTGGGCAGAAATGGCTTGTTGTGGCATTGGTTGCACTAACAGAGGGTCCAAGAACTCTCCGCTCCATTTTTATCGGTAAGTAAAGTTATATTTTTATATTTTCGACTACTGACGCTCTGAAGCTAGTTTAGCTTAGCAAAGTAGCTAGTTAGCCATCGTTTAAACTTTGGTATAAACATATACTCTTTACCGTGACATTATAAATTTATTAGCGTTTAATACGGTGCTTGTTGTAACGCTGTTTGTTGGTCAGTTAAAAACTAGAGAGCGATTATTTCGTCTTTAAAAAACACGGCTGCTCTGAGAGGGTCAGCTCCTTTTCTGTCACGCCGGTGTGTGAACAGTCGAGTCCTCCTGATACAGACCAGCTGCTGGACCGGCGGTGTCGTCTGGCGTCGCTATGGAGCAGACCTACTTTATGCTAGTCGCGTGAGAGCTCTGCTTTGGGTCTGGGATCCAGCGGGTCCTTCTGTGATAATAATTAGTTATGAAATCAAGACTGGAGTGTAGCAGGGTACGAAGAAAAGGGTAAGAAATATCTGTTTCGGTGCTAAAACGTCTGTTAAGAGGCGCAAAGCCCCGTTTCTCCCACTGCTGCAGGTCACGTCAGGCCTCGGCTGCATCATTCACAAACTTTGTTTACAAAACACCTCAGAGTTTGTGAACTAATAAAATACCGGGAAAAAAATCAAAGTTTTGGCTGCATCTGGGCAAAGTAAACAGCAGCAGAGCTAATTGTAACACGTGTGTTCAGGTTTGTCACTAAACATGTAAATACCAGTAATCTCGTCGTTCATGGCATCTATTAGTGAGCAGACCTGAGTCCACTTGGCAAACGTGTTATCATTTAATCAACAGCCACACCTGCTAGTAATAACTATTTTACATAGCAACAATATAATTAATCCTAGTCCAGATCATATTCTTACTAGTCCCAATTCAAACTAAATATATCAACAGCTATAATTTTACTAGCAGAAATACGTAGTGCCTAAAACCTATGTGTTCATCAAGTATAATTATTATTAATTCTATTATATATTTTTTGTGTGAAGTTTTCCTCTAGGTGATCCAGAGAGACTCGACCTTTGGCTAAGGACACAAAGCTGGACTCCAACTTCCAGCTCCCGCTTGTGCAGTGAGTCATCACTTCACCACGGACTCCAGGTACACACACCTTATTTCATACTGTGGTTAACGTTGATGGAATTGAAGCGTTAGCCATAATACACTAACATATGTTACATTGCAGCGTTTTCAGCATAAGAACCTTTCTTACTTCAAAAAGTTAGTTTTTACTCCCTTGAGATGCCTGTGACTAGGGTGTGATGTGAGAACAGTTCCTATCATGTTATTCTTTTACAGATTAGAGTTACCATGAGGTAAAGCAAAACTTAAATGTGTAACATTATATAACTCTTTTGGGATGAATGAACGATCTCATTTTTAAACTGAAATATTCCAGCTTTAAAGGTAAATTGAACAAAAATAGAAACGTTCTATTGACGTCTAAATAAATCAAACAGGAACTGAAATATAATTTAGTGTCTCTGCATGTTCTGAATTTGTCATTTAATTTGAACCAAAACAAAACTAGAAAGACAACATTTTATCAGTGAAAATGTAAGGTTCCTCCATTTTTATCTGTCCCTTTCAGAGCAGTTCTTTTATGATATTTTATATTTTCTCAGCAGGCGTCATACCAGTTATATTGACTTTCTTCTTGTTTANTTAAACGCTATATGTGTTTGTATATATTTTAGACTGCAAACAAATGTTCAGATGTTTTAAATGTGATTGTACAGGTTAGAGTTGTTTTCCAATCCCAGCAGGATGGGGATTCCCGCTGCTGAATCTCATCAGCTCGTCCGAAAGGAAGATTATAAAGATCTCTGGGGACCTCACGCCAACACCACTTCATTTATTCTAATGGTGAATATCAGGCTGCACCTTGTTCTGTGTAGTTTTAAGCTGAACCTTAACCTGCTGACCTCTAACTTTGTTCCTGTCATGACTAGAAAACTGGTTCCTGCTTCCAGAGAAACTCCTGTGCAGAGAAGCTCCATCAGACTTCTCTGTTTTCCACTCCCTGTTCTGCTGGAAATCTCCACTCTTCTCAACTGACTGCTTAGAGTAAGAACCTTTGATAACAATCATTTTTTATTGTTCAAGGCCTAGTATTAAGTTATTAATTATTCACTCCTAATACTCATGTCCAGCATCTTTTGATCTTCTCTGTAATAAAATACTTTCAGTCTTGCTAAAGGAGCGCTGATCTTAGTCCATCTTTCATCATCATGACGTTATGACATCACATTGAACCCAAATTGAATTTGATTCTAATTTAAATTCTTCTGTTTCAGGTGGAGTTGCTGTTAGGTTCATGTTTCCTTCTGCCCTGTGGGCCATGGCCTGGGTCAACCCAGTTCTGGATATGGCCCCTGCTGACGTCTGTGTGGCTAGGTGCTCTGTGGTGGCTGCTGCTTGCCTGGTTCTTGGTGCTGTTTCAGCCTGGAGGTCTCACACTCACACACCTGCTTATGCACAAACACGTGCTTGTTGATGTTTGTTGTTCATGATTTACATGTTTACTGTTCATCCCACAGGTGTTTTTGTTGATCGGTTTGAATGTTTCTTTACAGGTGTGGCAGCTGGTTGCTGTTGTTTTTAATGTTTTCTTATTTATTCACTCTTTACTCCTTTGTCCCCTTACAGCCCTCTCTCTTCCAGATTGATCCAGCACTTACATGCTATCATTGCAATACATAATTCAAATATTTAAATAACATTATTTCATACTCAAGGGGAACGTCAAACACCAAAAGTTCCTTTTGTAAGATAAAATCTGTGCAGCACATTCTGGCAGAAAGACCACCATTCTTCTGTCATGTTGCTGTACAGGACAAGTTTAGTGTTTTTTATAATAATATATTTTTATGATAATATGTAGGATATGTACTTTACAATCTATGTACATCTGTCTTTATAACACTTTTTTCCTATCCACAGGTGCTGCTCTGTTATTTTATTTTGGTGATGTTTCAATAAAAGAATGACAAATGATTTAAGTTTGTTTTTTTTACACATCAATTAATTATTCCCAATATCTGTAAAAATATCTTCAAACTTAGTAATTTAGTTAATTATGATTTGATTTGATAATGTTGGAGCCTCCCAGGTTTATTTTAATATTAAGATCTTTACACAAAGCTTCCTCACGTTTTGCCGCATTCAAAGAAATTCCAGTAGTTGAGGAAAAACGTTTATTGTTTTTTACAAAAAATTTTAATGTAACATGACTGTCATTAAATTTATAGAAATTAAAAATAAAAAGTGCATAAAAGAGGCCCAGAGAGCTGCACAGTCTTTTAGAGAGGA
>SSNS01000035.1:3236907-3270887 GCA_006937985.1 Aphyosemion australe
AAGTCCCCCAGCAGAACGAGGGAGTCACCCGAAGGAGCGCTTTCCAGTACCCCCTCCAGGGACTCCAAAAAGGGTGGGTAGTCTGAGCTGCAGTTTGGTGCATAAGCACAAACCACAGTCAGGACCCGTCCCCCCACCCGAAGACAGAGGGAGGCTACCCTCTCGCTCACGGGGTAAACCCCAACGTACAGGCACCAAGATGGGGGGCAAGAAGTATGCCCACCCCTGCTCGGCGCCTCTCAGTGGGAGCAACTCCAGAGTGGTAGAGAGTCCAACCCCTCTCGAGGAAACTGGTTCCAGAGCCAGAGCCATGCGTTGAGGTGAGTCCAACTATATCTAGTTGGAACCTCTCAACCTCACACACCAACTCCGGCTCTTTCCCCACCAGAGAGGTGACATTCCACGTACCTAGAGCCAGCTTCTGTAGCCGAGGATCAGACCGCCAAGGTCCCTGCCTTCGGCTACCGCCCTTTGCACATCGCACCCGACCCCTTTGGCCCCTCCCACGGGTGGTGGGCCCATGGGAAGGGGGACCCACGTCTCCTCTTCGGGCTATGCCCGGCCGGGCTCCATGGGTGAAAGCCCGGCCACCAGGCGCTCGCCAGCGTGCCCCAACTCCACGCCTGGCTCCAGAGGGGGCCCCGGTGACCCGCATCCAGGCGAGGGAACACTGGTTCCATTCATTTTATTCATCATAAGGGGTCTTTGGGCTGCACTTTGTCTGATCCCTCACCTAGGACCTGTTTGCCATGGGTGACCCTACCAGAGGCATAAAGCCTCAGACAACTTAGCTCCTAGGATCATTGGGACACTCAAACCCCTCCACCACGATAAGGTGGCAGCCCAGGGAGAGGTCCCTAGTTAGTATTCCCTGAAAATGTTTTGGTATTAAGCTCATTCACGGAAAACCCCGCCACGCTGTCACGGAGACCGAGACCGGAGATGCGCTTCGCTCCAGCAGCACCTCCCGTTCTCATGCTTTCTTGTATTTTTAATTCCAAAACCTGACAGGATGTCCCACAGACCCCTGAATCCCTCTGTCAGCGCTGCTCTTCAGCGCTCCTCCTCTGAAAAGTCCTGACACGACGCTCACCTCCGCTGAGCAGTGACGTAGGAGGTGGATTTAATGCGACATGACCGTTCAGACTGCAGTCGCTTTCAAAAAATGCGCATATGTGTTGCAATCAGTACTACATATTGAAACGACCTGGATCGAATTAGGAAAAATTGGATCTGTGCTGTTCAGACTGTCACAAAAAAATCAGAAAGGGTCGCAGGTCAAAATGCGGATTTGATGCGCTTTTGCCTGCAGTGTGAACATGGCTTCATAATGTTAAACTTTGTTGCCACACATACTTGAAAAGTATTTGACTGAATTACTTTCAAAGCTACTATTAGGTAACTGTAAATATTTGTTAAATTTTACAAGGTAAGCAACAATAAATGTTGCCTTTTCATCAAAAGATTGCCTCTGTTTACAGTTTTAGAATCACTTTATTTTACCTTGTAAATTAGCATTTTCTTAAACATAACCAGTTTTCTTTTAAGTAAAGTAACAATTTCCCATAGCTTTTTCTAACTTGCAGAAGAAAGTAGTTAGACCTGGAACTGACACTCTTTGTTAATTTTGATTTTGAATCGATTTGAATCGAAAATCGATTCTGAATCGAATCGGCACCCCGAGAATCGGAATCGAATCGTGAGTTGTTGTAAGATTCACATCCCTAGTCATCGCTGCAGAATGGAGGTTTGCCGAGATTGGGCAATATGCCTCTCCTTTTACCAGCAGCGGCCTGCGATCAGAGATCCGCGAATGTGCCGCTTAATCCTTGCGGAGGCACGCAGTCCAGCGAGGCGGGCGCCTGGCTTCTCTACATAAAAGCAACTGCACACTCCCTTCTTCCAAGGGAGCTGGGACGCGCGGCTGCTTGGCTACCGTCTGAGGCTGTGGTTGTAGCCTGTGGAACTCTCTGAGGGAGACTACAGAAACAATTGAGCTGTTTGAGCTGATCTCGTTACACTTTGGTGTCGCTCAACTGCGTTTCTCTCGCTAAAAGCGCCCGAAAAACTCCACGAGCTTTGAGTTAGCATGCAGCTACGGTCCCGCTGAACTCCCCCGGAGCGGAGCGTGACATCGTGTAAGCAGCCAGCGCGCACGGCTCCGATTGCAGTGGTCTGAGGCTCTGCTTGTATTTTTACAGTCCATATTACAGCTCCACAGACGACCAACGCTGCTGCCTCGCACGGAAGCCAGACAGCGGCGTGGTTTGCTGTCTCGGTTCTCCATCTTAGCTTCGTGTGTTAGCTCAGTTTAGCTAGTTGCTACATTGGTTTTGTTATCGCCAACCCTCACTGCCCCACCCTCAGCTCCACCTCTTTTTGGTTTGATTTGTTATAAACGCCAGAGATGTGGCAGTAAAATATGATGGATTTGGCCCGTTAATTTAAAAATGTTAAAGGAATGTCTTATCAAGCTTATGTGTCATAAGGTTTGTAATAATGCAACCCGCTTGTAAATCCGTTAATATTTGATTGAGTTAAGAGTGTTTTTGTTTAAGTTGTTCACTCTCCTTCCATCTGCTACCATTGAGAACGGAACGTAAGCTGCCCGAGGTAAGATGGCCGCCGTGTAGGGTCTCTGTCGACTCCCAGTTAAGGTATCTAGCAATATATATGATATCTATGTTCGCTATAACGGGCTACAACCAGGCTACATCATTTCTGTTTGATGCGCCACCCTCAGCTCCACCTTTTCACACATCTTGGGATTTTTCGGTAGTGACGACACAAATTATACAAATTACACGGCCAAGACCAAGCTACAGGGCGAGTTCCAAGATGGCCGATTAAGTAGACGCTTACTGCCGAGCTTAGCAAATATAACTTCATAATAAGGTTAAAATATTGCGTCAACTCGTTTTTTTTTTTAAGTTTTTTTGTTCTTTATTCAAAAAATAACCACATTTGAGAAGTAACCGGGCAAAATGTCACACCGAGATAACAAGAGACCCTCAAGCAGTTCCAGAACAAAGCTACTGCTAAAGGCTGATGCTAACAAGGCTGATGCTAGCCAGGCGGCTGCATCGGTAAATCCACTGTTTGACAATTGTCACAACTATTCAGCTGTTCCGCTTCCTCTCCCAATAACGGAGGAATTGATGGACGAGTTTCCACCTCTACCCATCACACCCAGCCAATCTCCGGCATCAAAAAAAGCGATGCATTCCAAGGAAGGTAATGTGGAAGTCATTGAAACTTTATCAAAACTAATAAATGAAAGAATGGATGACGTAGCACTACAGATTGCTGGTATCAAAAAGACTGTGGACTTTGCATGTGAGGAAATTAAAGATGTAAAAGGCAGAGTTGGCTCTTTGAAGCAAAAAATTGCCAAAGAGGAAGGTCGCATCGATACATACCAGCAAAGAATCACAGACTTGGAATGATACTCCAGACGGTGGAACCTCAGGCTGTTTGGTGTCAAAGAAGCAGAACAGGAGAATGTATGGAAGGTGGATGTTGATATCTGTCAGGCCGTGCTGCCTGGAGATAAAAATCGTCTTTGTGATACCATCGACAACGTACATCGTGTTGGCTCCAAGCGCCCAAACAGCTCTAAACCCAGAGCTGTAATCATCCAGTTCATCTCCCGCACGACCAGAGATAACCTGTGGAAAGTTGCGTAGACATCCCCATACTTGAAGGAGAATCGAAACCTGAAGTTTGCTGAGGATCTCTCAAAGGAAGACAGAGACCGCCAAAACAAATTGTTGAGCAGGCTTGCAAGGAGAACAAAAAGGCCTACTACGTCGGATGTCGAGGCTTTGTGAACGGGACAGAAGTTTTTCCCTCCTCAGAATAAAGAAGAAGTGTAAAAATGAGAAGAACGGTGAACGTTTCTATCATATGGTACAATTGTTTATGTATGTTGTTTATTGTCACTGAGTCGCTTTTTTTGGTTACTGAGAAGTTATAGAAAAGAAAGCACACAGTTTTGATTGCATAGTGCTCTCTTGTTATTATATGCACTTTATTTTATATTCCAGCACTCGAGTTGTGCTTATAATATAATTTATTTATTTATTGTTTTCCTTTTTCCAAATTATTTTTCCAAATGCAATGCTCGGCCCCTTCTTGATGGTTATTTACTAACTGTTTAGTCTTTGTATCTTACATTGTCATTTTCTATTGTTTCCCTTAATGCCAGGGGGTTAAAACAAACTAACGTAAAGCCCTATTTCTCTTTGCTAAAAGATGTAAAAGTGATTTCTGTTTTTTCCAAGAAAGCCATTCTGTTTCTGCGGATGTGAACTTCTGGAAATCCCAGTGGGTATCTGGTATTCGCATGGCTCAGAGAGGTCAGCTGGGGTCACAACTCTCAAAGGTACATTCGGGGGTAATGTTTTACAATCAGATTGCGATTCCTTAGGTCATTACATTTGTCTGGTAGTCGAATACAATTATTCCATCTTTATAATTGTTAATGTATATGGTTATAATAGGTCTATTCAGGGGTTCTGGAGAGGAGGGTCCGTCGGATAGTCGAACCTCGGATTCAGGAGGAGCAATGTGGTTTTCGTCCTGGCCGTGGAACACTGGACCAGCTCTATACCCTTGGGGGGGTCCTGGAGGGTGCGTGGGAGTTCGCCCAACCAATCTACATGTGTTTTGTGGATTTGGAGAAGGCGTTCGACCGCGTCCCTCGGGGGGCCCTGTGGGGGGTACTCTGGGAGTATGGGGTTCCAGGCCCCTTGATACGGGCTGTTAGGTCCCTGAACGACCAGTGTCAGAGCTTGGTCCGCATTGCCGGCAGTAAGTCGGGCTCGTTTCCGGTGAGAGTTGGACTCCGCCAAGGCTGCCCTTTGTCACCAATTCTGTTCATAACTTTTTTGGACAGAATTTCTAGGTGCAGCCAAGGTGGTGAGGGGATCCGTTTTGGTGGCCTAAGGATCAGGTCTCTGCTTTTTGCAGATGATGTGGTCCTGTTGGCTTCGTCAGAACGTGATCTCCGGCTTTCGCTGGAGCAGTTCGCAGCCGGGTGTGAAGCAGCTGGGATGAGAATCAGCTCCTCTAAATCCGAGATCATGGTCTTGAGTCGGAAAAGGGTAGAATGCCTTCTCCAGGTCAGGGACGAGGTCCTGCCCCAAGTGGAGGATTTTAAGTATCTCGGGGTCTTGTTCACGAGTGAGGGAAGGGTGGAGCGTGAGATTGACAGGCGGATTGGTGCTGCATCTGCAGTGATGGGGGCGTTGTACCGGTCTGTCGTGGTGAAGAGAGAGCTGAGTCGAAAGGCGAAGCTCTCAATTTACCGGTCGATCTACGTTCCTACCCTCACCTATGGTCACGAGCTTTGGGTAGTGACCGAAAGAACGAGATCGCAGATACAAGCGGCCGAAATGAGTTTTCTTCGCAGGGTGGCTGGGCTCTCCCTTAGAGATAGGGTGAGGAGCTCAGTCATCCGGGAGGGGCTCGGAGTAGACCCGCTGCTCCTCCACATCGAGAGGAGCCAGTTGAGGTGGCTCGGGCATCTGATTAGGATGCCTCCTGGACGCCTCCCTGGTGAGGTTTTCCGGGCACGTCCAACCGGGAGGAGACCCAAAGGAAGACCCAGGACACGCTGGAGAGATTATGTCTCTCGGCTGGCCTGGGAACGCCTTGGGATTCCCCTGGAGGAGCTGGCCCAAGTGGCTGGGGAGAGGGAGGTCTGGGCTTCCCTCCTTAGGCTGCTGCCCCCGCGACCCGACTCCGGATAAGCGGGAGAAAATGGATGGATGGATGGTTATAATACCAAGTCAGAAAATGATAAATTCATTGACTCATTAGATACAAGGATTACTTTTCGGCTCTCTAAATATCCCCGTTCACTTTTGTTAATAGGAGGAGATTTTAATGTCTCACTTAATGATACTATAGATAGATGGCCCCCAGCACAAGGTTCTAAAAGTAACTTGAGAATGGAAGCATTTATGGATAAATTTAATGTAACTGATATTTGGAGAGAGAAATTTCCTGATGATATTTCATTTACATGGAGCAACAGTTCTGGTTCAAGGAAATCACGTATTGATTTTTGGTTAATTTCAAAAAATCCGTTTGAAGACAGCATTACGGTCAATATCCTTACAACGCCACTTACTGACCATAGAGCTATATATATTAATTTACAACTCCTTCCTACTGAAAATATTAACAGATCTTCGTATTGGAAATTGAATAGTTCACTGTTGAGCCATTCGGTTGTAAAATCTGAAGTTACGCGATTGTTAAAACACTTTATCAACATGGGTAATGTTGAGGAGTCTTATAGTACAAACTGGGAACTTTTAAAATTTGAAACAGGTAAATTTTTGAGAAAGTATGGGGCAAAAATAGCTAAGTCAAAGGCAGCAGAAGACGAGAAATTAATTGTTCAAATTTCGTCAATATATCAACTACCACCAGATGAAGTCTCGGAGTAGGATAATTTGCAACTTAGGACCTTTCAACTTAAACTTGATGAGCTTTACCGCCAGAAAGCTGAAGGTGCATTTGTCCGGTCAAGAAAAAGATGGATAGAGGAAGGAGGGCAGAACTCTGCTTATTTTTTCTGTTTAGAAAAATATAGATCTAAAACCAATACTATCCAACAGCTGAACATTAATGGTATTGTCACTAATGATGCCAAAACCATCTCTCAATTTTGCTGTAAATTTTACTCAAAGTTATATGAATCTAATTATAAGGCAAATGTTGCTACTCAGTTTATGGACTCTGTAGATAATGAAAGAGTAATAAAAAATGCAGATAGGCTTTATTGTGACAGCCCATTTACTGAAAAAGAGATACTGAACTCGACTGACCTTCTTAAGAGCAACAAGTCTCCAGGTTCTGATGGCTTGGTGGCTGAATTTTATAAAACATTCTCTTCTCAGTTAGCACCATTTCTGTTAAAGGTCTATAATGAAAGCATTGAAAGGGGCACTCTCCCACCCAGTCTCACTCAAGGACTTATTACTCTAATTCCTAAACCTAGGAAGGACTTACTTTCTATAGATAACTGAAGACCAATAAGTCTCCTAAATAATAACTATAAAATAATAGCTCTATTGCTGGCCAAAAGAATTAAAGAAGTTTTAGATGATGTTATAGATGAGACACAATCTGGTTTTATGACAAACAGGCACATCTCCAATAATATTAGACTTGTCTTGGATATCCTGGACTACTCGGACCTAATCCTTGATGACTCATTTATCCTTTTCCTCGACTTCTACAAAGCTTTTGACTCAATTGAGCATGAGTTCATATTTCTCTCACTCAAGAAATTTGGCTTTGGTGATTTCTTCTGCAACGCCATAAAAACTTTATACTCTGACGCGAACAGCTCTATCCGAATGAAAAATGGCACCACGTCTCGTTTCTGTCTGAATCGAGGTGTACGCCAAGGGTGCCCGATCAGTCCTTATCTTTTTCTACTTTGTACCCAAATTCTTGCTTCTTACATTACTAATAGTCCTATGAACGGTGTAAACATAGCAGATAGAGAGGTTGTCACCAGCCAGCTGGCAGGTGATACCACAATTTTTCTTAAAAATGCCAGTCAAGTGCCAATTGCCCTAAAAATCATAGATGACTTCTCAAAAGCTTCTGGTTTGATTTTAAACTTAAACAAATGTCAATTATCAAAAATTGTAATGTTCAAAGTATTTGTAATGTAGATGTTCAACACAAAGTAACCTATTTAGGTCTGATTATCTGTAAAGATCTAAAAACCAAAATTACATCTAATTTCCCTCCAATTATTAAAAAAACTCAATCTAAGATAAATCAGTGGTTACAAAGAGATTTAAGTTTAAGAGGACGAGTGTTGCTCTCCAAAGCAGAAGGTCTACCTCGACTGACTTATGCTGCCAAATCCCTGCATGTGGACAACAGAACTTGTGGGGATATTGACCGAATGCTCTTTAACTTCTTATGGAAGAACGAAAAAGTGTGATGATGAATGACTATGAACATGGAAGACTCAATATTTTGGATTTCACTACCTTAAACAATACATTCAAAATTAATTGGGCAAAACATTTTCTTAAAAATCCTGTCTCCATTTGGAATCTTATTCCTCATTACATCTTTTCTAAGTTTGGTGGTTTAAGTTTTATCCTGAGTTGTGACTACAATATAGAGAAGCTACCAGAAAAACTTTCAATGTTTCACAAACAAGTTCTATTAGCGTGGTCCCTGATATACAAACATAATTTCACTCCCCATACCTATTTGATCTGGAATAACAGGAACATAATGTATAAAAATAAATCATTTTTTTTTTCGAATTGGGTGGAGAAACAGATTGTTTTTGTGAATCAGTTGTATAATAGTAATGGACAGCTATGTCTTACACAGAACTCCTACACACATATAAACTTCCAGCTATTCTCAAAGAATATGCTATACTGTTTGCTGCAATCCCTATGGGGGTCAGAATGCTCTTTAAAGGTGTTCTACCAATTGTACCTCCTGCTTCTCTCCCCAAACCCATGGATACATACCTGGGAAAAATTTGTCTTACTGAATATAAAAATAGTAATAGGAATATCCGTGCTCTGTTTCAGAGAGAATTCTTATCTGTTCCATATGTGATTTTTTATTGGAATTCCTTTGTCACTGAAATTATTTGGAAAAGAGTATGGACAATCCCTAACAAGTACTTTGTAACAAATAAGGTCAAAGAAGTCTCATTCAAAATACCTCACAAATGTTATCCAGCGAATACATTACAAAGTTCAAGAGGGACATTGATGTGAACTGTTGTTTTTGTGGAAGCCACCCTGAGACCGTTCAGCACCTCTTTTGGATCTGTTCACGTTTTGGAAAGACTTTAGCAGATTTATTATTGGCCAGCTCTACAAGGATGTTGCTTTAAAATGGGAAAATGTATTTTGTTTTTTTCGCAAGCACAGAAAAGATGAATACTTTATTATAAATTTGTTAATTATTCTAGCTAAATTCTATCTTCACAAATGCAAATATAGTAATCAAAAACCTAATTTTAAACACTATTACAATGACGCTCTATCTTATATAAGCTTGATTAGTGGATCGCTAAATAAAAAGGCTTTAAAAACTGTTACTATTTATAGGACCTACAATTTATTTGAATGTATGTGTGGAGGAAGTCAGGGACGACACGTGAGTAGGTCTGATCACATCATTTAATCACTCTAACTGATCAGAACTACAGAACAACACGCAAGATATATACATACAAGTCACACATCACATCCTGTTCACATCCTCTTTTCTGGGTGTGAGTGGAGCCTCCTGGTGGCCTGCCACATATGTAACATTTATATAGTGCACCCCTGGCATATGTTATTTGTTCAATCTTGTATACAATTTGTTTGTTTGTATACTTAATATATGTTCAATAAAGTTTTTCAGAAAGAAAAAGACCAAGCTACAGACAAAAACCATAGCAAAACCCCTATTGACATTGACAATTATTATGTCTATGAAAAACCCTGCAGAGAGGGAAGAGGGTTTGCTGAAAGTTATGAAATAGCAAATCGTAGGAGAGCCCTTCCAGCCAATCAGAGGCGAGAAAGGCGGGCCCTTCCTTGGCCATCCTACGATTCCAAACAAATCACGCGCGCCGCCTGCTGGGTTGGAACATAGATATCATATAAACACTAGATGCCTTACCCGCGCTCTTCGTCGATTGGACGAACGTCCATACGCGGCGGCCATCTTACCTCGGACAGCTGCCCCCTTTCGTAACATTGGTGTCAATGGTGCATGTACTATTTAAATAACTCTAACTTGCTCAATTTTCAACCGAATTTCAAACGGTTTGGTTTGTTATAAACGCCAGAGATGTGGCTGTAAAATATGACGGATTTGGCCCATAATTAAAAAATGTTTAAGTATGTCCTATCAAGTCTATGTGCTATAAGGTTTGTAATAATGCAACCCGCTTGTAAATCCGTTAACATTTAATCGAGTTAAGAGTGTTTTTGTTTAAGTTGTTCACTCACCTTCCATCTGCTACCATTGAGAACGCAACGTAAGCTGTCCGAGGTAAGATGGCCGCCGTGTAGGGACGCTGTCGACTCCCAGTTAAGGTATCTAGTGATATATATGATATCTATGGGTTGGAAGTGCACATGCGCCGTGAGGAACCCGGAAGTGTTAGCGCTGGTTTGGAGAGGATTTTTATCAGAAGATGCAGCTTCATTCCATCAAAGATGTTCTGCCGGACTCTGTCAGCTCCGACTTTCAGAACCTGAACAAAGTGAACGAGCAGGTAAACCCGGTCGGTCTTCTGGAGTCATTTAGAACCGGAACCGAGTGTTTATGAGAGGAAACGATCAGGCTGGTACACACCTAGGTTCTGACTTGTTTTGAATGTCTTCGTTTTGCTTTTTTAATCTCTGCGTTCGTGTTCCGCGTAGCTGCACCCCGGGGTTCCAGCTGTTTACCTGCACGGTCTCAGGTGTGTTACTGTGTCAGAGATGGGACCGGAACATAAAACTCAGGACTGGAGGACAGTCATGGTAGATGATAGCTCTAGTGATGGTAAACTCGATTCTTTTTACTGAATCGAGTTTGAATGAGTCACTCACAAAAATGAATCGGGTTTTCGAGTCATTTGAGTCACTGAGTCAGTTGCCCAGAGTGCAAAAATAAAATCTACATTTTCACTCAAACTTAATTTGCTCCTCTTTCTATGTAAATCCTACTGCTAAGATGAGTGATTGAAAAAAACTATCCATTTTATACACTGAATTTCATTTTTTAAAATAGTGGTGGAACTGAAATATTATATTTTTTTTCTCCTTATTATATTTGCAAAAAGAAAAAGGTGTAGACTGAATATGGCGTCAGTCACACTATCAAAGTTCAGCTCAGGTGAAGGAGCGACTCTTCCCCTGTAACAGCCTGAGTTTCTGCAGCTGACAGCCAGGAGGGAGAGGTGAGTGAGCTTGTAGTACCGCGAGCTTCCACTGGGGGACTCCTATGAGCTGAAGCCCAGGTGGGAGTAGTGAGTGATCCATACCGCGAGCAGCGTGAGTCATGACTCACGAGCTGAGCTGGGTTAGGGGTTAGTGATTCGTATGTAATTACACGAGCTTCCACTGGGAGACTCATACGAGCTGAAACTCGGTTGGGAGTAGTTGTGAGTGACCCTACCGCGAGCTACGTGAGTCATGACTCATGAGCTGAGCAAGGATAGGGGTTAGTGATTCGTATGTAATTACACAAGCTTCCACTGGGGGACTCCTATGAGCTGAAACCCGGTTGGGCAGCGTGAGTCATGAATCATGAGCTGAGCCAGGTTAGCGGTACTGCGAGCCTCCACTCCAATGAGTGACTCGTTTGAAAGCTAGCTTTCAGGAAGGGAGGGGGTGAGTGATTCGAACGTGCTGTTAGCAGAGCGATGCTACTGGGAACTAATGAGCTTCCAGGCCAGAGCAGGTAAGAAAATGCTTTTATTAAGAAACTGTCTGTTATTTTTTTCCACAATTTTAATGATAAGCTAGAGATATTTGAATTTCTACTAATGAAATTAGTTTGCTAACAGTAACAGGGACGAGTCAGTAAATGAGTCAGTTGGGATTGTGACTCGTGATTCGTGAGTCAGTAAAGTGATTCTCGAGTATTGAACGATTCGTTCATGACTCGCACATCACTAGATAGCTCTGACTGGTCAGATGGACAGCACACCTGTGTGGTCAGGTATCGTTCTTCATGTCTGAGTGTGACCAGACCGGTTGCTGGGGTTAGTTAGGCTTCTAACTAGCTGGTTAGGGATTCTGACTGTCAGGTTTGGACATAAATAATATAAAAAACTATCTTTATTTGAACAAGTTTAAGCATCCAGATCAGTTCTTAGATCTTTGTAATCAGAATGTTTAAAGTTCATCTGTTGAGTTAATTTATATCATAAAAGATGATGAGGTGAGAAAAATCAAATTGATCAGACTTTCCAGGTATAAATAATGTTCAGGTGGTCCATGATATTTGACACCAGCAGGAGAGGACAGGAGGACAGATTATGGACCAGGAGCAGGTAGAAACACCTGAGAGTAGAATTGATTTCTTTGAAAACATTGGAGACATTTGACAGAGTCTCCAGGGATAGTCAGAGATACTCCAGGGCCCAGTTTTTCAAAAGTAATCCACTAGGATTTTGGATAACGGATTGGATCAAATCTTGAAAATGGGTTTTTCAAAAGAAAAAACAAATTACATAATCGGATTAGATCACGTAATCCAATCTTGGTTTTGATTCGGTTAAAATCTTTAGTTTGGGTTTTTCAGAACTTTTTTGTAGGATTTAGATCACTTTGATCCAAAAAAATCTGGATTAAACTGATCCCATCAGAAAGGTGGATTCAGTGTGGATTTCATGCCCAAAATGTAATGAAAACTTTAAAAATGTATCAAATAATACTATATTTGGATCATGCAGTATCTTACAAGATATCCTATTTATTCATAAGGTTTTAATTTTATTTGTTCTTCCGTCAGGCTACAGTGATTAGGTAGGCTTTAACGTATTCAGCCTTTCAGTAGAGGCCTACAGCAAAGTAGAAAGAGTTTGGCCTCATAAAATAATTCCCCAAACAGCTGTCAAAACTGACCAAAAACAAATTTTATTCTGCCACTAATTGATATATATGTTCATCACAATCGAAAATATTGTTGTTTCTAGAATATTAGTGATGCATGCAATGATTACAGAATAACCCAAAAAAATGCAAAGAATGGCAATCACTGATATTTGAAATCCAAAACAAATCCAAATCAGAAATAATGTCCTGTTTGCTCGTTCTGGCGGAATGTAGGAGGTTGGTCAGGGTCTCCAAGGGGCTCAGGTGCATCATTGTCAGCATAGAAAGGGACATTGCGCTTAGTAGCGATGTTGTGCAGGACAATACAGGCAAGGGTTATGTTGCATGCATTCTGTGGTTCCGCTCTCAGGTAGTTAAGGCATGCAAAGCGTATGGAGATCATTATGTTTCAAAATGGCCGAACTTGTAGATCTGTTGTGTGTATTTGTACAACATGATGTGAGCTTGAAAATTGTGTGCGTGTGTGTGTGCAGTAGAATGTGAGAAGCTGCACACCAACATGCGTAAACCTGTAAAGATAAATGTGTACTTGTAAGAAAAATTCACATGCATGTGAAATAAAATAAAGTTGTGTGTAACATTTTCAATTACAACTCTGTGAACACAAGTCTACAGAGCAGTGGCGGCTGGTGAATTTTTTTTGGGTGGGGCACATTTTAAAAAAAAATTTTTTATGTTAGTTCTTGTGAATGGTTTTTATCTTGAGAGGCGCTATATAAACGATCGTTATTTTCTTCATTTTGCAGGTCAGTTTTTCAGATGCGCTAACCACATATCACCACTAGGGAACGCCAAATTACCATTCTTATGCGTCACACAACTTGAAATCTACGGACTTTGTTGCTAAGTTAGCAACAAAGTTGTTCCAAAAACATGCTTCATATTCACCAATATATGCAAACCTCACACACACTAAACAGGAAGAGGCTCTGTTAAACGATAGAATCCACGTTTTCTACCTCAACACCACCCAATGACTGCTAAATGAAAAGCAAAACAAAGCTATTTTCATGAAGTCAAAAGCTAAATTCTGTCTTACCTTGCTGGTCAAAATAATCCATCTTATAGTAAAAAATCCACTTGGTTCGTAGAATCCAATGATAAAAAGATGAAACTACTAGTTTTCTCCATAGTAAACGTTAGCAGCAGCCCCACAACAACAAAGGACGGTGAACTAGCCTGTGGAGAAATTTCCGGTTCTGTCTGGGCTGGGTGAGCTGACCAATCAGCATCCTCCTCCTGATCTGAGCAGACTCCCCCCGTTTGCTTGCGATCGCAACCATATGCGCCCAAAAGCTCTCCTATTCCTTGTTGTTGGGGATCCAGCACGCATGCGCTAGTTAGCCCGTATTAAGTCGATGGTAAAGATTGCTGTGCCCGCGAGAGGACACGTGACAGGAAGTACGTCGACGTTTCGGCCGTGTTAAAAGTATGAACATTATGAAACTACAATTAAATGCAGATTACACACAGCACTTACAGTCCATAAGGTGTATAGATCGTTTAGTTTAAATTTTATGTTTTTTTAAATACATTTTGTGATTCCTCTCTTCTTCCTCTTCCTGTGAGACTGGTGGGGCGGCGCCCTAGCGCCCCCTATGGACGAGCCGCCACTGCTACAGAGTTGTTTCTGTGCATGCTCAGTTCTTCTCTTACAAGTGCACAGCTCTCTTCTCACACATCTGATTTTTGAAACATGTCTCACGATCAATATGTTTCAAAATGGACGAGCTTATAGCTCTGTTGTGTGTGTCTGTACAACGCCATGTGGGCTTGAAGATTGGATCCGATTGTGTGTGCAGTAAGATGTGAGCTTGAACATTTGAGGTGTGTGCAGTAAAATGTGAGAAGCTGCACAATAACACCTGTAAACTTGTAAAGATAAATATGTACTTGTAATAAAAACTCACATGCATGTGAAATAAAATAAAGTTGTGTGTAGCATTTTTCAGCTACAACTCTATGAACACAAGTCTACAGATCTGTTTCTGCACATGCTCAGCTTTAATTTTACAAGTGTACAACTCTCCTCTCACACTGCTGCCTTTTGAAACACTTGTTGCGCTGTGTTTGTTACAAAAAGCAGCTGAGCCTATCAGAGGTGAGAGCGGAGCGGGGGGAGGAGGGGGCGAGGGCGGGGAACAGAATCGACCAATCAGTGAGCGCTACGGGTCTTCCCTATTTGTCTCAGCTCAGCAGCAGCAGCAGCTAGCTTTAGCTAAACACTCTGGGTAAGTTCATTTTCAGTGACTTTCTAACCCAGGGGTCGGGAACATGTTGCTCTGGAGCCGCATGCGGCTCTTTTAGCGACCCCTAGTGGCTCCCTGGAGCTTCTTCACAAATGTATGAAAATGGATGGGGGATATATTTTTTGTTTTAATATGGTTTCTGTAGGAGGACAAACATTCTTAACGTTTTCCAATGCTGTAAAAATGTGCATAATAAATATTAAATTTTAACATTTCTGTCAACGAAAATTTGCGTCATATCCTGCGACACACGTTTCAGCGCGGCGCCCATAGATATATGGCGGCGTGCCAGGCAGATGGATGTAAACAAACCAGCGGGTGTGTCAGGGTCATGGATCCCAAAGGGAAAAAGAGAAAGATAACTGATGAGAACAGAGGATTCAAGGAAGAATGGACCGAATTATTTGCTTTCATTGTCGACGAGGAAGGATTACCTGGAAAAACTTCAACTTTTCAACGCTGTCGCTCGGACAAGGACCAATCAGCGGAGGTTTCACTGACTGACCAATGAGGGGACAGGATGCTTCTCAGTACATCTCCGGGTAAACATGGAGGAAAAGTTAATATTTGCCGTGTCTGATGTCCCAGAGCTTTACAAGACTTCACTTAACTCTAGAAAAACCTTGTGAGACTTCACATCTACCGCTGTTTCAACTCTGAACTGCTTTAATAACCCAAAATTCCCTCCAGTCTGACGGCCAATCAAAACAAGGGAAGACTCGCTATTCGCCCTGCTGGAACAGAGGCGCCGCTGGCTTTTGCCGCTGCCGCATGTCGCCTCCCGTGTGTCAGGTTATAAAAGCAGATTTAAGAAGTGGATTACATCTCCAAACTCCACTACTGCTGCAAGTTTTGTTGCAACCTGAGAGATGATAAAGCGTGGAAAACTGTTCACGGATGGTGATTACATGAAGGATTCATTCATCAAAATATCAGAGCACCTATTTCAGACTTCAAAAACAAAACCGAGATAATCCAGAAAATTAAAGACATTCCTCTCTCCACAAAGACGTCACCAATCAGCAAATCAAAGACATTATTCAGCTCCAGCGTCCTCAACTACCTGTGATGAGTCGTGGGATGTGATCGATATCAAACAGACAGCGCTGTTATGCAGGTATGTGAGCTGTGATGGGCCGCAAGAAGAAATGATCAAATTAATACCACTGATTAATATTGTAATGGAAGTTAAAACGTAAAGCATCAAATATCGTACAGCAGAGTCACGTGGTGTCGTTCTCTCCAGGATGCGCTGCAGGGAAATAAACATTTAATCATGAATGCTCATTAAGTATTTGTAGTAATTTTGATAATAGGCTAATATAGCTAATATACACTTACAACCTGTGTTGCCTTCATATTAGGCTTATATAAGGCTTTTAATTTTTTGCGACTCCAGACAGATTTTTTTTTTTTGTTTTTTTGGTCCAATATGGCTCTTTGAACATTTTGGGTTGCCGACCCTTGTTCTAACCTTTATTTAACTAATTTCATCTTCTTTTTGGACGTGTAAAGTGACACTAACACAACAGAACGTCACGCTATTTGTACCATTAGTATGGAGTTAATATAAGATGATAGTACTAATGCTTTGTCTGGCTAATGCTAACACGGCCTGTTATGCTAGGCTAGCAGACATCCTGGCCTCTCTATCAGTAGCTTAGCATAATAGTCACTGCAGTGCTTTGTTGTTCTTTTTAACTAGACTTAAAACAGTTTTAATCATGCATAACTAGCTTCTAAGATTCACTTTGTTTAATTAATTTGTAGTTATCAAATAATGTGTAAATCAAGCAGAAAGTAGGACGTTTTTTCATATAATTTCCAAAATAAATTACTTTAATTCCATTGAAAAACCAGAACTATTATTTAAATTTAAAACCCATCTCTGGAATGCTCTGTTCTGCTTCATTTCGATGTTTCTTCATTTTATTACATGGAGTTAAACTGGAACATTAACAGGACAGTGATTCCCAAGGACTAGAATTTAAAAAAAAACAATTTTAATTAGTTAAAAGTATAATTTGACATGCTGTGGTTGTCTTGTGGCTTACTGTAATCTTTTGAGTCTTAAAGAATTCATCTGCTTTAAAAATTTCAAATGAATAAGTACCATATGTTTTGTTCATACCTGATTAAAGTCCATATTTGTTAAATGATCAAACTTCAAAATCCAGCTCATAATGTTTTGACTCATTTCACTTTGTAGACATGTTTGTTGGTTTGTTTTTTATCCAGGTGGTTCTGGACATCATCTGACCTGGTGAAGGAGAACAAGAGGATCACTGTGAATGCCCTGTTGCTGTCAAGTTTAAACACAAGCTACCTGTTAGGTTGTTCCATTATTAATCTACTTTTGAACTGTTTACCTTCCAGTTTAATAAACAAAATTGTTTTATTTTTGCCAACCCATGTCATGATCTGAGGTTAGTGGCTAGGGCTGTCGCGGTTGAGGAATTCCCCCTGCGGTGAGTCAGGGCGGCTCAATATTGCGGTGTGCGATATTATTGCAGCACTTTTTTTATCCATCTATTTAGCAAATAAAAGTTTCTTAATTACTAAATTACTAAACTCATGGCAATATTTCCTTTGAAACATGGTGCTTACACATTTAAAAAAGGTTATAAAAGAAGACATGGCAATTTTTAACACTTTATTGAATGCAGATCAAAGGGCAGTATAATGGCACAGAACACTTGTTTCTCCGACAGTCGGAGTCCGACTGAACTTCACAAAAACAAAATTCAGGAGAAGGTTTAACTTTTAAATGAAAATTTGGCTGCAGCATCTAACTGAAATAAAAAAAACAAGTACCCGTTTTGTTTTGTTGTTTATAATCAAGTATACAAAATGAGATGTATCGGCGCGGGTGGGCACTATCATTTCACTTTCACACACCCAAATAACGGTAATTTATAGCTCGGTCATGTCCTTGTTACGCGCAAGGAAAACCAGCATGTTAACCTTATGCGGTTTGAGAGAAGATCTGAGAGGGGTGACAACATTTCCAGCGACACTGAAAACCCTCTCGGATGGTGCGCTCGTTGCGCAAATACACATGTACTTGCGTGCGACTCTGGAGAGCAAAGGAAATCTCTCCTGGTTGGTGCGCCACCATGTCAGGGGGTTTTCATTAGGGTCAATGGGTTCCTCCTGCAGGTAGCGAGTGAGCTCCAGCTCGGCTCTAACTCTCTTCGGGACGGCTGCAGAAGACGTGCTTGTCCGTGACTTCAGCAGGTCTCCGAGTGTTTTTTTTTTGCCGCTGGTGGCAGCACGGTCTCCGCCAAGGACTCTGGCTGGGCTGCAGCTGACACACTGGCACAGCTCTCTCCATCTTCCATGTGTACGATCTCCTCGATCAGCGCGCACTTTACGTCATCATCATCAGAGTTGTTGCCCCGATATCTTGGGTCCAGAAAGCAGGACCTTGCCAAAGTTTTTTGTAGTGCAGCTGGTCTGTACTTCTCCTCGAGAACACCGCACATCTTCTGCTTGATGTCCGAGGTCAGAGTGGTGTCTTCATCTGATGGTTTTAAAACCTCTTCAGTGAGGAGTTTCAGGACAGGTTTAATGGATGAGACCGTGACATAGTTTTCGCCAGACAGCAAATCCGTAAATTCAGCCGCTGGCTTTAGCGCTGCGTTCACTGACTCTAAAACTGCGATGTCCTGCCAGCTGGGGATGAGATGCTGATGCCGCCGATCATCCAGAACCCTTTTTATAGCGGGGATTTGCTCCAAGACTCGGTCCACCATCTTCTGTTTGGAGCCCCATCTTGTTTGACAGTCCTGGTTAAACGAAGTAATGGCGAATGATTATTTAAACTGAAATTGCACCTGCTTATTATTTTTAAATTAAAATCCAATTTTAAAATTATTTTTCGTTTCAGTGTATTTCTTTCTAAACGAAACATGTTTTTTAAGCATCACAAAAAGCCAGCAACTGCTGCATATAATTTCGGGCAATATAAAAAAATCATATTCATACTCAGTGTTCATATTTTTTAACAGACTTATTGGGCCTATCTGTGTTAGTAAGTGGAATTACAGTGGGTTACAATTAGGTCATAAATATAACTTCTGAAAGCAAGTTTACCATTATGAGTGAGTGCTGCGGGATTTGGAGCTCCGCTTGTGCTTTCGCCAGATCCCTCCTCTTCACCCAGCTGTGGGAGAACGCACCCACTAAGGTGTGGCACAGACCCATCGCTCGGGATGTGCGATCTTTAACGCTTGTCATTGCGTTTGTCACTGCCAGGTGTAAATTATGTCCGAAGCAGTTCAGCCACGTCCAGCTCAATTTTCTCACTGCTGCGGCGATGTTTGCCCCGTTATCTGTCGTTATGCACGCCAGCTTCTTCTCATCCAGGGACCACTCATCAAATGCGCTGCGTAGAGCATCTGCGATGTTGTCAGATGTGTGATTCTGGGGCATAAACACGGTTTCTAGGCAGCGTGATTTAAGAGTCCAGTCTGTGGTCAGGTAATGTACAGTTAGACTCATGTAAGGAGTCATATTCACACTTGACCACATGTCAGTGGTGGCGGAGAAAAAGTCCACACTTTTGAGCTCACTCTGAACCGATGCTCTAACTGTGTTGTACATTTTCGGCACAGCAGTTTCTGAGAAGTAGGTTTTCCCTGGCAACTCGTATTGTTTGTCAAATTTCTGGAGAAGCGACTTGAATGCAGGTTTCTCCACAGTGGAAAAGGGCACCATCTCCTCCACCAGATACCGTGTAACAGCGCCTGTCAGGCGTTTATGTCTGTCACTGTCTCTGCTGTACTTGCCGACTCGAGCAAATGCTTCGCTGACTCCAAGCTGTCGGCTGGAACCGGCATGAGCTGCCCCGCAGCTCTGTGTGGCAGGAGGTGGCGGCGGCGGCAGCCGCGCTTTAATAGCTGGATGGTAGCTAGCTAGGTGAGCCCTTAAATTAGTTGTGTTTCCTCGTTTTACTTGAACCGTTTTGCCGCAGATTTTACAGATGGCCTCATTTAAATTGTCTGGTTCCCCCTTTTCATTTGGCTGAAAGCCGAAGTGCTCCCAAAGGGGCGAAGTAACGTTTCGTTTTGATACCAGTGCAGCCATCCTTCTCAACATGCGTCGTGGAGTCGAATCAAGTGCGGTAATAGCGGTGGCCCGTCATGCAGCGCGGTGGGTTTCTTAATATCGCGATATTTCATTTTTGCGATTACCGTGACAGCCCTATTAGTGGCCTCCACCTAACTGCTTGTGAGTGCTTAACTGCAGGTGGGCGGTGCTGTGGAGCGGGCAGCTGCTCCTGATCATAACATCAACCGGTCTGGTATAAAGGAGGGAGTGAGACAACAGCACCTCGCCGGATGATTACTCACTTTGGGTATTTTCTGCCCCGAGAGTCACTAGCCTCTTGAGCATTTCTAGTTTTATTGTTTTTGGAGACTCATGCTGTTATTCTTGTTCCTGCTTCCAGGTACCATCACCATCTCCACCTCTCCAGCCACAAAAACTCCAGACATCCCTCAACCACATCTCAACCAGCTCTGCCAGACCGTCCCGCTCTCCACTGCTCATCTGTCCCCTCCTGGACACCCTCTCGAGCCTGGCCGCTGCCTCGGACCTGACCCCCCCCTTCTGAGCTCATCACCCCTGCTGGAACCGTAAGCCCCCTCTTCTTGTTGCCTCGTCCTCTCCAGTCACTAACACACCTCTGTGTTTCAGGATCAAGCCCCACGACCTCCGCCTCACTTAGACGACGCTCACTATGTTCTCGTTTTTAAAGAAAATAAATAACTCTTACAACTTTTACCTTGGTTGTGTGATTGATTCTGCATGTCTTGGGTCAGGAAATTACCGCAAAACATGACAACCCATGTTTTTCAAAGCAAAATCAATGTATCTGTACTGAATTAAATGTTCACTATTTCAACCCTGTACATTACAAGTGGTTAGTTTTGGGAATTTGGGATGAATAAACAGGCTTGTAATTTATATGGTTAATATTTATTTTTTCAAGTTGGTCTCATCTGATGAAAGCTCAGGTGTGTCAGGGAGATGTCAGCCTGTGCAGGTCTGTAGCTGGTCCATCCTCCTTCCATGTTGAGTTGATGTGTTTCTTGAATGAAATGAAAAACAAAATGAAGTGTTAAAAATACAAGTTTTACATCTCACATAACATTTGTTTATGTCTGTCATTCAATAGCCTCTTTTATAAAACAATGCCGCCAATTTGCCGCAACGTCGAGGCGGCATCTGGGAGCCTAAGGTCGTTTATAAGAGCTCAGACCATGGCGGTAATTTTGCGCAATCATGTCAGTTTTATAAAAGATTATGCGATGGCGGCAAAAAGGAGGTATGGGGGCGGTCTCTACACTGTCGCGGACTTCCGTGTATTTTGGACATAACTTGCTTTTTATTGCGATCGAAGCCGTGCTCCTTAAGTTTTTTTCCCCAGTCAGCTACAGGTGTGTGTCCTCCACCATCCCTGTGAGCTGTCAGATGATCTGAGCTGCAGATCTAACGGAGAGAAGCTCCTGGAGCTCCGCATCGCTCCAGTTTATCATCTCAGCTGATTCTGTTTACAAAAACTAAACTTATGGCCGTGTTTACTTTCATTTTCGTGGGGCGACAGTGGCATAGGAGTTAAGTGGACGCCCCGCAATCGGAAGGTCGCGGGTTCGCGTCCCACTCGGTCTGTCACCGTCGTTGTGTCCTTGGGCAAGACACTCAACCCGAATTGCCTCTGTTGGTGGTGGTCAGAGGGGCCGATGGCGCAACAATGCAGCCTCGCTTCTGTCAGACCGCCCCAGGGCGGCTGTGGCTACTCAGTAGCTTACCATCATCAGCAGTGTGTGAATGTGAGAGTGCATGCAGCGTCTTTGAGTGTCCTAACAAAGCGCTATATAAATTCGATGAATTATTATTATTATCATTTTCAATATAGTCCCCGGCCGGAGCTCGGCATTAATTCATCACGTGGTCATGACACCTCCCTCTTTTGCGCCAAGGCTTAATGTGCGTTTATAAGACCGGCTAAGCCGCAATATTACCGCAATATTACTACCAAGCGTGGCGGCACGAATGCCGCAAAATTCCCACAACGTGATGCCGCCATGGCGCGTTCATAAGAAACACGTTGCGGTAATATTACGCTGATTTGCCGGCACGGTGTGTCTTATAAAAGTGGCTAATACTTGCAAAGATCTTCAGTTTTGGAAAGCAACAAACATACAATAAGGTAATCTAAAATAGGGATGCACCGATCCACTTTTTTCACATTCGATCCGATACCGATATCAGAAGTTTAGTATCTGTCGATATCGATCCAATACCGATATGGAAAAACAGTATTAACCCTTTAGGCACCAGTTTTGTTTTTTAAATATTCAATTCTGACATGACTATTTCAAAAGGTTGTAGCTTGAAAATGGTTAGAGATAAAGGTAAACTGTAAATGAGAAAAATCTTCAGTAGGACCCAAAGTTTGTGATGGGAGCAAATTCACTCTCATCAAATTAGCATATTATGACTTCACCAGGCTGCCATATTGGAATGTATAATTTTTACAAGTGTTCCTTCTTATTTTTACATGTAATTTTTAAATGTTCATTATATTTTTTATATTTTTTATTTACATATGCATATATAAAGTTCTTTGTTCATTTTTGCTTCATTTTGTTATTTTTATATTGTATTTTTTGATATTGGCCACTCAAGACAAAAGCTTTATAGCCATATTTATCAGGTTTGTTGGGCTTATACAGCTTCAGGGTCGTTCACATCGATTATGTGACGCACGTTTACTTTCACTTTCATATTTACCGCGGCTGCCGCTATTTGCAGCTTTTTTTTACATTCCCACTATGCCTGTCACCATTAGTGTGTTTTTACAATCCTTTCCACACCCACCGTGTCCCGATCACAGAGAAATAGCCTTGGATCATGCGAGTGCAGCCTGTTTACTCTGGTGAAGCACAGACTCTCTGTTGCTGCGCGCAGCGTAACTTTCTCTCACTGGATGAGTGAGTCTTCATCAGAGGGTGAATATTCCAATTCAGAAATTAGAGTCAACTATTACCAGTCAAAGAACTTTGCCAACAATGAACAGACCTGCCAGCATTGTAAGCTTTTACTCTCTAATATTCACCCTCTGTGAGCTCCGCTTGTCTCCTCCCTCCGTCAGGAGCGTCCCGGCTGGAGGCGTTTTTCAAACTTTATAAACTCCAAAAATTTCACTAGAAACACCCAAAAGTGTTGCTCAGCTTTAATTTACACCTTTCCACTATCTTCTGGTTTAAAGTAATAACTTCATGAGTGATACTATTTGCAGCTGTGGCTCGTTAAACTCTGCAATCATGCTGCAGCGTGGGGCTGTAGCGCATGACGTTGTCACTCACAGCACATAGAAATATACTGACTAGATCTGTTCTTATGGATCGGGTCATAGATCGGGTCCATAGTCTCCGATACCCGATCTAGAATTTTCTCTATATCTGTACCGATACAGATATGCGGATCGGATCGGTGCATCCCTAATCTAAAATATGAACGCAATATAATTCTCATTTAGAAAACATGGCAGAGCTAAATGATTACAGTCAACCACAGCATGTCAAATTATATTTTTAACTTAGTTAAAATAGTTTTAATTCTAGTCCTTGGGAATCACTGTCCTGTTAATATTCCAGTTTAACTCCATGTAATAAAATGAAACATCTAAATGATGCAGAACAGAGACAGGTTTAAATTTAAATAATAGTTCTGGTTTTTCAATGGAATTAAAGTAATTTATTTTTGAAATTATATGAAAAAATGTCCTACTTTCATACATACATAGGGAGCGTCGTCTAAGTGGGGCTCAGTCTTGAGCGGGGTTCTGAAACACAGAGGTGTGTTAGTGACTGGAGAGGACGAGTGAGGATGATGGCAACAAGAGGAGGGGGCTTATGGTTCCAGCAGGGGTGATGCGCTCAGGAGGGTGAGGTCAGGTCCGAGGCAGCGGCCAGGCTCGAGAGGGTGTCTAGGAGGGGACAGGTGAGCAGTGGAGAGCGGGACGGTCTGGCAGAGCTGGTTGAGATGTGGTTGAGGGATGTCTGGAGTTTTTGTGGCTGGAGCTGAGGTCACTGAGGTGGTCAAAAAACTCCTCGGTGGCAGGGCTCCGGGGGTGGATGAGATCCGCCCGGATTTCCTTAAGACTCTGGATGCTGTGGGGCTGTGTTGGTTGACGCGGCTCTGCAATATCGCGTGGACATCGGGGGCAGTTCCACTGGATTGGCAGACCGGGGTGGTGGTCCCCCTATTTAAAAAGGGGGACCGCAGGGTGTGTTCCAACTACAGGGGGATCACACTCCTGAGCCTCCCTGGTAAGGTCTATTCAGGGGTTCTGGAGAGGAGGGTCCGTCGGATAGTCGAACCTCGGATTCAGGAGGAGCAATGTGGTTTTCGTCCTGGCCGTGGAACACTGGACCAGCTCTATACCCTTGGGGGGGTCCTGGAGGGTGCGTGGGAGTTCGCCCAACCAATCTACATGTGTTTTGTGGATTTGGAGAAGGCGTTCGACCGCGTCCCTCGGGGGGCCCTGTGGGGGGTACTCTGGGAGTATGGGGTACCAGGCCCCTTGATACGGGCTGTTAGGTCCTTGTACGACCAGTGTCAGAGCTTGGTCCGCATTGCCGGCAGTAAGTCGGGCTTGTTTCCGGTGAGAGTTGGACTCCGCCAAGGCTGCCCTTTGTCACCGATTCTGTTCATAACTTTTATGGACAGAATTTCTAGGTGCAGCCAAGGTGGTGAGGGGATCCGTTTTGGTGGCCTAAGGATCAGGTCTCTGCTTTTTGCAGATGATGTGGTCCTGTTGGCTTCGTCAGAACGTGATCTCCGGCTTTCGCTGGAGCAGTTCGCAGCCGGGTGTGAAGCAGCTGGGATGAGAATCAGCTCCTCTAAATCCGAGACCATGGTCTTGAGTCGGAAAAGGGTAGAATGCCTTCTCCAGGTCAGGGACGAGGTCCTGCCCCAAGTGGAGGAGTTTAAGTATCTCGGGGTCTTGTTCACGAGTGAGGGAAGGGTGGAGCGTGAGATCGACAGGCGAATTGGTGCTGCATCTGCAGTGATGGGGGCGTTGTACCGGTCTGTCGTGGTGAAGAGAGAGCTGAGTCGAAAGGCGAAGCTCTCAATTTACCGGTCGATCTACGTTCCTACCCTCACCTATGGTCACGAGCTTTGGGTAGTGACCGAAAGAACGAGATCACGGATACAAGCGGCCGAAATGAGTTTTCTTCGCAGGGTGGCTGGGCTCTCCCTTAGAGATAGGGTGAGGAGCTCGGTCATCCGGGAGGGGCTCAGAGTAGACCCGCTGCTCCTCCACATCGAGAGGAGCCAGTTGAGGTGGCTCGGGCATCTGATTAGGATGCCTCCTGGACACCTCCCTGGTGAGGTTTTCCGGGCACGTCCAACCGGGAGGAGACCCAAAGGAAGACCCAGGACACGCTGGAGAGATTATGTCTCTCGGCTGGCCTGGGAACGCCTTGGGATTCCCCCGGAGGAGCTGGCCCAAGTGGCTGGGGAGAGGGAGGTCTGGGCTTCCCTCCTTAAGCTGCTGCCCCCGCGACCCGACTCCGGATAAGCGGGAGAAAAAGGATGGATGGATGGAGGTGGAGATGGTGATGGTACCTGGAAGCAGGAACAAGAATAACAGCATGAGTCTCCAAAAACAATAAAACTAGAAATGCTCAAGAGGCTAGTGACTCTCGGGGCAGAAAATACCCAAAGTGAGTAATCATCCGGCGAGGTGCTGTTGTCTCACTCCCTCCTTTATACCAGACCGGTTGATGTTATGATCAGGAGCAGCTGCACGCTCCACAGCACCGCCCACCTGCAGTTAAGCACTCACAAGCAGTTAGGTGGAGGCCACTAACCTCA
Organism: Aphyosemion australe; assembly: GCA_006937985.1. Taxonomy (NCBI): domain Eukaryota; kingdom Metazoa; phylum Chordata; class Actinopteri; order Cyprinodontiformes; family Nothobranchiidae; genus Aphyosemion; species Aphyosemion australe. The sequence goes on from SSNS01000035.1 coordinate 3,262,661, forward strand.
GATCATGACATGGGTTGGCAAAAATAAAACAATTTTGTTTATTAAACTGGAAGGTAAACAGTTCAAAAGTAGATTAATAATGGAACAACCTAACAGGTAGATTGTGTTTAAACTTGACAGCAACAGGGCATTCACAGTGACCCTCTTGTTCTCCTTCACCAGGTCAGATGATGTCCAGAACCACCTGGATAAAAAACAAACCAACAAACATGTTTACAAAGTGAAATGAGTCAAAACATTATGAGCTGGATTTTGAAGTTCGATCATTTAACAAAAATGGACTTTAATCAGGTGTGAACAAAACATATGGTACTTATTCATTTGAAATTTTTAAAGCAGATTAATTATTTAAGACTCAAACGATTACAGTAAGCCACAAGACAACCACAGCATGTCAAATTATACTTTTAACTTATTAAAATAGTTTATTTTTTAATTCTAGTCCTTGGGAATCACTGTCCTGTTAATGTTCCAGTTTAACTCCATGTAATAAAATGAAGAAACATCTAAATGATGCAGAACAGAGCATTCCAGAGACTGGTTTTAAATTTAAATAATAGTTCTGGTTTTTCAATGGAATTAAAGTGATTTATTTTGGAAATTATATGAAAAAACTTCCTACTTTCTGCTTGATTTACACATTACTTGATAACTACAAATGAATTAAACAAAGTGAATCTTAGAAGCTAGTTATGCATGATTAAAACTGTTTTAAGTCTAGTTAAAAAGAACAACAAAGCACTGCAGTGACTATTATGCTAAGCTACTGATAGAGAGGCCAGGATGTCTGCTAGCCTAGCATAACAGGCCGTGTTAGCATTAGCCAGACAAAGCATTAGTACTATCATCTTATATTTACTCCATACTAAAGGTACAAATAGCGTGACGTTCTGTCGTGTTAGTGTCACTTTACACGTCCAAAAAGAAGATGAAATAAGTTAAATAAAGGTTAGAAAATGAACTTACCCAGAGTGTTTTGCTAAAGCTTGCTGCTGAGCTGAGACAAATAGGGAAGACCCGTAGCGCTCACTGATTGGTCGATTCTGTTCCCCGCCCAACATATTGATCGTGAGACATGTTTCAAAAATCAGACGTGTGAGAAGAGAGCTGTGCACTTGTAAGAGAAGAACTGAGCATGCGCGGAAACAGCTCTGTAGACTTGTGTTCACAGAGTTGTAGTTGAAAATGTTACACACAACTTTATTTTATTTCACATGCATGTGAATTTTTCTTACAAGTACACATTTATCTTTACAGGTTTACGCATGTTGGTGTGCAGCTTCTCACATTCTACTGCACACACACACGCACACAATTTTCAAGCTCACATCATGTTGTACAAATACACACAACAGATCTACAAGTTCGGCCATTTTGAAACATAATGATCTCCATACGCTTTGCAAAAGTAAGCTGGATTATGTGATCTCAGATTGCAAAAAAGGTTTACTAAATCCGGATCAATTTTATCCGGATTAAACCTTTTGAAAAACCGGGCCCAGAAGCTGTTTCTGGACCTATCCAAAGACACGTGAAGATGGTCCTTCCTCTTTTTGTCCTGCAAATGAAATGTCTCTTAGGGTGTGAGTGGTTTCATTCAGCCCTGTCCAGGAGCTGCTGCTGAGATCAAGTGCTCAACACGTCTGAACGCTGATCAGTGATGAGAGGGAAGACCTTCCTCTGTGGTCATATTGTAATGCTAAACCCAGCTGCTGCAGGGAGTCCAGAGGAAGAGCTCACACAGCACAGGGTCTGAAACACGTTAAAAGCAGAAGTTTCCCTGTGTTTTCTGAGAAAAACCTTCAGGACATCCTGGATTAAAGACGGCAAATAAATGACTGCACATCCCCCTCATAGTCTCTCAGGTCCAAAGAAAAACACACCTGTTCTCTCACCTGCTGAGATTCACCTTCACTTCTAATCCATTACAGCAGTTCTGTCACCTGACTGAAATTCTGTTCCAGTTCCTTTTGGAGCCCAAAGAAGTAAGTATGCATGCACACTTAATTTTGTTGTATAATAATTATTATAATTCTGTTCATTTTCTTTTGTCTGTGAAAAGTGCTACATAAATGAACTTCTTCTAATTTTGTTGTTAGTAGGGCTTTGAGCTCCTTTTGGACAACTCCTCCAGGGTTAAACACTTCTGTCTCCATTTTGTGTGTCTCTGTGTGTGTGTGTGTGTGTGTAGGTGGAGAGATTCATGCAGCAGCTTTTAGATTTTGCAGGGGAACATGGGATGAGTGCTGGACCTCTGAGAAGCTTGATGAGGAGTGTCCTCTTGGTGCCACAGGGTGAGACACACACAACCATTGACCCAACACTTGGTTCTTTTAGTCCTCTGCAGATTCTGGGTCGAGTTCCTCTCAGGTGTCAGATTGGGATTAGATCATGGAAACTCCTAATCCAGAGAATTTGGGCTGATTGTAACACTCTGTTTAGATACTGCTGCTTCTAAGGTCTTCTGAGCATCCAGATGTTTCAAGTTAGCCAACCAGCTGCTGGCAGTCTGCAGACACGCTCATGCAGATGGCCAATCACAGAAGAACCTGTAGAGACACACAAACATCCTCCATAAGGAGAGGGGGCACACTCGGTCATCAAAGCAGAGATGCAGCTGAAGACTGTTATCATTTCAGTTCCGTTACGCTGACTCATCTGTTTGTGTCTCCAGGAGCCTTAAAGAAGAACCTGACAGCAGAGCAGATGAGAGAGGATCTGCTCACCTTAGGTACACATCCACACCCCACGTTAGCACAGGCTGCCTTCAGACAGGGTCAGGTATCCTTGTAGAGTAATAAACATTTCTCCATTTCTCAATTTCTCAGGACTAAATGAAGACAAAGCAACTTCTTTTTCACAAAAGGTAATTTGGATTCAGTTTTTTTAAAGGTGGGGTAGGAAGTGTTTTTTTGGAGCATTTGTTGTCATATTACCTGAAATGCTCTTCACATACTGGTGGCAACCAATAAATTAGATGTTTTGTAAAAAAAAAAAAGAAGAAGAAGAAAAAAAAAGAATCATTTTAATTGTCTTAACTTACAATCCTGGAAAATCCTAATCCAATCATTAACATCCCGTTTTTATGATTAGATCCTGAACCTTCCAGCAAACCCTCCCCCCTCTGCACATACCTCTCACTGTGCATGAATCATGTGTTCTTGGCTCAGAGCAGCTTAACGGGAAATGAAGCCAGGGCTGGGCTGCAGAGTGTCACAGACAGAATGTCCCGTTGTGTTTGTAAATGTCCTTTAAGGAGTTTTTCTACATGTTCTGTTTAGAGTCTGGTTCTGGTCCTGTTAGGAAACATTTAGGTGATGGGGTTATCTGGGAATGCAGCGAAGTATCAACTCTGTTGGCTGGCAAAACAGGGTGTTTTTTTTATCATCTCCATTAATGAATAGACTATTAATCCCACAGTGGGGAAATTCACATGTGAAGGCAGCACACACCCAAAGAGAATAAACAGTAATGCAGGTCAAGACACAGACAACAGGCTGTTACTAGCCTGGCAAGCCCTCCTATTTATGTGAATATACAGTCTGACCACCACCCATAGAGAAAGCTCAGTCGTGGGGTGGAATCTAAGTTTGTCTTTCAAAATCTCTCTGCATGCATGCATGGACATGGACAAACAACGTGACGTACTCACCTCTACGGATGTCAGTCAACAGGGCAGTCCACTAGGGATGGGCGGTATCTTATCGTTTGTGATATACCTTTGAAATTTCTCCTCACAATAAATTTTTGTCTTCTCGCGATAATAAGGATATGTCCTGTTGATGACATAGTTTTGCGCACGCCTGATTCACGAGCAGAGTGAAAACAAACATGGCGGAGGGCTGAGGAGGAACTTGTTATAAAGCGAGGAGCTACCTCTGCAATTTGGAACTTTCTCGGTTACAGAAATGTAGGTGAGGAGCAGACTACCGTGTTATGCAAAGTTTGCAGAAAAACTGTGGCTACGAAGGATGGAAACGCATCCAATTTGTTCCACCATCTCAAACACAGACCGGAGTATGACGAAAGTCTCAAAATACGCGAGGCAAAGGAGGCATCAACTACAAGTGGACCGAGGCAGAGTAATAAGAAACCCCCCACGCAGATGAAAATTACCAGCACGTTTGCTAATTCCGTCCCTTACGATAAGAAAAGTAAACGATGGAACGAACTGATGGAAGCAGTGGCGTTCTGTTTGACAAAAGATATGTTGCCGTTCCAAACAGTGGAAAAAGAAGGATTCAAGCGAATGAGTCATAAAGATACAACATGCCCTCGAGGAAGTACTTTTCCAAAACAGGCCTGCCAGCGTTGTATGAAGAGTGCCGCGGTAGGATACAAACATCATTGTCTACAGTGCCACTGTATTATTTTAGTTATTCTATTTTATACTATTTTATTTTTTATCTTTTTACTTTTTATTGTACAGCACTTTGTTACAGTTTTCTGTTTTTTATTAGTGCTTTATAAATAAATTGGATTGGATACAGTGGATTTTTATGCTTCAACTGCAGATATGTGGAGTAGCAGAGCGACTGAGCCGTACATCAGCCTTACGGTCCACTTCATAGGGATCAACTGACCATGTGACTTGCGCGCGTTGCATTGTAGGTAGTAGTGGCAGCAAAACCAAACCATTGCAGCACTGCGTGAGCTTTGCCATTCGTGCACCGCTAACCACTCTTGTCCGCATATTTATTACCTCCAGAAGACATTTTACATGTCATAAAACATCATTATGTTCAGAACCAAGGAGAACACTGCAGGTCCATATAAGGACAAACTTGGCGAAAGGGCAAGAAAAAGGTACGAGGAAAAAATCAAGGGAGTAAATTCTTTAGATCCGTACGAACATGCAGAGTGGACCAAAGATATTAGCATCCTACCCAACTTTAATCACACACACCTTTTTAATTATTTGATTTTAAGTGTGAGTTCATACACTCATGAAGTTTTTAGCAACTTCAGATCAATGCAACAGGCTCAGGTCCAGTTCACGGACGGATGGGTACAGGACCTTGAGATAGTCCGAGTGGAACACAAGACCGTCGTCAGAACAAAGGTAAGTTTACCAGTCACAAGTGGTCTTCATACATTGAAATCCATCGAATAACGTTCTTTTAAAACATAATCAGTTATATGAAATTAAAGATGTTATATGCTTGTTAGATCATAGCATAACAGCATTATGGCAGCTAGCTTACAATCACTGCAACAGTTTAAAATAAATAAAGAATTAGGAACAGTGAAGAATTAACAGAGACCTGTTTAGTGGCATTATTGTTGCAAAAACAAAAAAATTGTCTTAAATGTATTTCAAATGGAATATGAGCTGAAGCTGTGTTTTTAGGCTCAGAATATTTATCATTGTTTCTACGGTATTTTCAAATGAGAGAAACCAGTGGTCACATGTCTTGATAACTGCTGTTTTGAATATCCAAAGCTGAAAAGTTTGGGAACTACTGCCCTAAAACCTGTTTCTCCGCATTCCCTGTTTCAGGTGAATCACTCCATGCGCCTCAGCCAAAAGCCCCTTCAGCCCTGGGTGATCATTAAATCTACTGGGGAGGTTGAGAGTGCCCATTGCACATGTATGGCTGGTGTGGCTGAGAAGTGTGTTCATGTTGCAGCTCTCCTGTACAAAATTGAAACTGCAGTTGTCTACGAGGAAACATCACACCTACAGATGTTCAGGCCTACTGGATAATGCCTTCAAATGTGAACAAAGTGCAAGGTGTCCCGGGCCACACCATCGACTACACCACAAGTTCAGCAAGGAAACGGGCACTGGACCAATCCATCAGTGAAGGACAAAGTGAGTGTTCTGTACCCATCATCAGGACTCGCACCGGCGCCAGACAATTACAACAAAGCACACTGACAGAGTTAAAACCTCTCACAGATCTTATGCATGCACATGGGTCAGGACTCTGTTCTGTTATGGACGAATTTTGCCACTTGTTTGCAGACCCTGTCAAGCCTCGCATCCTCCCCAAATCACTCCTCCGTCTCCATGACCTCCAGATGATGGGCTGTGAACTATCTGTCCTTCTGCAGCGCTGTGAGCATCTTAAACACTGTGTCGCTGTGTCTGAAGCGGAGGCAGAGGCACTGGAGGAGAAAACCAGGGAGCAGAACAAATGTGAATTTTGGCACACAGCACGAGCAGGAAGAATCACAGCATCCAACATACATGCGGTTGTGTCCACCTCCATAACCACACCTGCATTATCAACTGTGAAGAAGGTGTGCTACATCGACCATCACATACTGAACCACAACCAATGAAATGAGGTAAAGAAAATGAAAACACAGCAAGAGAATGGTACACCTCACAGAACGCACTGCAGCACAGAGAGCTTAAAGTAGAGAAGTGTGGTTTCATCATTAACCCCTCGTTCCCTGAGCTGGGTGCCACCCCTGATGCTCTGGTGCAATGTGAATGCTATGGAAAAGGCTGTGTGGAAATCAAGCACCCATATAAGCACCGCAACCATAACCTCCTGCAGGCCTGTGAGGATGACACGTTCTGTCTTAAGTTAATGGATGGGAGAGTGGAGTTGAAAACGACACACCAGTACTACAAGCAAATCCAAACGCAGATCTTTGTTACAAAGTCAGACTTTTGTGACTTTGTTGTGTGGACAATCAAACCCAGAGTCATTGTACGCGTTATGCCAGATGTAAACATGTGGGGTCAAGTGTTACCACTGGCTCAGATTTTCTTTTACAAGGTTGTTCTGCCCATACTTGCCAACCTTGAGACCTCGGAATTAGGGAGACATTCAAAAGGGCCGGGGGGGGGGGGGGGGGGGGGGGGGGGGGGGGGGGGGGGGGGATATATACATATACACTCACAAGTGAAAAAAGATCAAGTTTTTTTATTTGACATAATAATTATAAAACATGAGACACAGTCTTAGCTGCCCCAGATTTGGTCCAGGAAAACGATAATCCCCAGACTGCTATATAATTTTTTTACTTTATAATCACTATACTGTAGATAATTTATTGATGCCCTGTTTAAGCTAAGTTGTAAATGGGGCCCATATAGCATATATATTGATTGTTTCATCTCCTTTGATTCAGTAGATTTTCACAAAAGAATTTTATGATTTTCTTTCCTTAACAGAATGGACACTTAGGGAGCATACAGTCTATTCTACACATTATTTAAATAGAAATACAAGAACATTTTTTTTAGCCTATGTGAATTATCAGACTTCCAACTTAGTATCTTTAAATGTATATTTTGGCCAAATCCACCTGTTAAAATGCAGCAATGTTTTTCCACAGACCTGCAGTGTTGTGAGTTTCATGAGCCCACAGAGTTTAAATAACTTAGTTCTGCTCTTGAGTATCAACAGTGATGCTCATAAACCTTTAGATGGACTTAAACTGTTATGCTGTTGGTTTAAAAAGCAGGAATGTGATCCGTTATTAGGAACCAGGCAGCAGAGAACGTAATAGACTTTAAAACATTCGTCTTAACTGTGTTAAAAAACGTCAATTATTTCATTTATCTGCCCAAAGTCGTGGCTTTTTCACTGATAAGAAACTTGTTAATAATGCAAATATATTTTAATTTAGCCTCGGCGCTCTTATTTCTAATCATTTACTTCCTTAACGAGCGGCTGAGCGCTGCGCGCTCCCGCTGCAGGAAAGTGCAGAGCAGAGGTGAGTGAAGTTAGCTTCCCACCCACGAATGGTTAGTGCTACGTTTGTGCTGGAAGCTGCTGAAGATGGTTTGCTGAGCAGCATGCGCGCTGCCGCTGGAACACAGACAGCAGCAGCGGTTAGGCAGAAATTTGCATTGTTGTCCGGGTGGAAATCGGGAGAATAGTGGCGGCGGGAGATTTTCGGGAGGGGGCGCTGAAAATCGGGAGTCTCCCGGAAAATTCGGGAGGGTTGGCAAGTACGGTTCTGCCTGAGCTCTTGGCCAAACATTACACTGATCCGGCACCCAGCAAATCACCGGCAGAGCCCTCCACAGATGTTGGAGTCACACCCAGAAAAAGAAAAAAAAAGAATGTGAAGGCAACTATTCACTGACTAGTTTGAACCCATTAGACATGGTTCTCACACTTTGCTGGTTGGATTTAATACCAGTATTTCAAGTTCAGTGTTGTTTTAGAGTGGAGTCCTATATTTTAGACCAGTGGTTCTCAATTACTTTTGGTGAAGCCCCCCCTAGGGTATATAGACCCCCCCCCCCCCCCCCCCCCCC